>SNQJ01S0211559.1:0-15894 GCA_010110895.2 Picea sitchensis | reverse complement strand
GGAGGTGGAGAAGGGTATGAGGGGGAGATTCATTCATGCATTCGAGGAGAAGGGAGAACTTGGAGTTTTGGGAGAGTTGGTTTACAGTGGGATTTACAGTGCACCAGGGGGGCTGAGGAGGTTTTGGGCTCGAAGGGCTAGGACGTCCATTGATGTCCTAGGGCTAGGCGTACTAGTCGGTAGGGTGGCTGGTTTTGGGGTGTCCTAAGGAGTAGCGTCAGGTTCAAGCGGCGGATAGCATCAAGCGGAGGATAACATCAGAGTGAGGTATGTAAATGGTTAGTAAATTTTATTTATTGAAATATTGGATTGATTGTGCTAGATCAAGTGAAATTTGAGTAAATTTCAAATTTACTGTTCTGTTTTAATTATATGGTAGTTTAAATTAAATGACGGTCTTTACACTTCTTCTTTAATCCTTACCTGATAGTATCTTGATCTGAGATCTATCTTTGAAAATATCTTTGCATCGTTCAATTGATCAAAGAGGTCATCAATCCTTAGCAGAGGATAATTGTTCTTAACAGTCACTTTATTCAACTGTCTGAAGTTAATGTAGAACCTTAGTGTTCCATCTTTCTTTCTCACAAACAAGACTGGGGCACCCCAAGGTGACACACTTGGACGTATATACCCCTTCTTCAAAAGTTCTTCAAGCTACATTTGCAACTCCTTCAATTCTAGTGTACTCATTATGTAAGGAGTCTTTGATACTGGCGTTGCTCCAGGCATTAAATTTATAGAGAAATCAATGTCTCTCCATGGGGGTATTCCGGGTACCTCCTTGAACACATATTCAAAATATTCTAGGACTGCATAATCTTCCAAATTTGGCACCTTATCTCTAGGTGTCTCCACCAAATGAGCTGCAATTATTTGACACCCTTTTCTGTAACATTTCTTCAGTTGCAATGCTGAAATTTCTCTAATAGTTAGTGCCCTGGGGATTCCGTGTACTTTCCTTAGTTTCCCTTCCTCATCCAGGCAAGTAAATTCTTTGTTGTGATATTCTAAGAGAGTGTGATGTTGGTCCAACCAATCCATCCCAATTAGACAGTCATGGGAACCTAAAGGAAAGATGTTTAAATCTGCCTTCGTGTTCAGTCCATTCATGTGTATGAGGCATGATGTAACCATATCATTAACTTTTCTTTTGGCACCAGTAGCTAGTTGCACCAACCAAAATTTCCCATGCTTGCTTCTTGGAAATTGCAAACTTTCCACCATCTTAGGGTTTATATAACTATGAATAGCTCCTGAATCAATTAAAATAACAATGGTTTGGTTGTTGATCATACCTTCCATTTCAATCATGTGGGACTGATAATCTGTTTTCTTATTGTCCAGGGCTACATAAATCCTTGGCACATATCTTCCCATGTCCTCCACTATTTCATCTTGTTGTACATTGTGAACAACCCTACCTTTTTCACCTCTGTGAGGACAATCTCTGAACCTATGGTCCCCTTTACAAACCCAACATTGCATAGGTGGTTGCCTTGTCCCTTGACTCCCTGTGTCAATCGTTCTGGGTTCTTTAGGCATTTGTTGTCCTTGTGGATTATTTTTTAAGGATGGTGGCTTAGCTCCCTTCTTCCTCTGATCCATTTTGAATTTCTTATTTTCTTCCCAAGCCTTTTGGAAAGCTGACCTTGCTTTCTGCTAATCATATAGGCATTTATCTCACCTTATGGTCTCTTCTAATGTCTTGGGATCATCATACTGTATTTTGTCAATGATGAATGGTGGAAATCCACTCAAATACCTTTGAATTTTGACTGTCTCATCCTTAATGAAAGAAACATACTTCAACAGTTCTAGAAACCTTCTCTCATATTCATCTATGGTCATACTTCCAAGCTTGAGTTCAAAGAAATCTTTCATTTTCTTGTCATAGTCTCTCTTAATCAAGTAATTCTTCTCAAAATACTTCTTGAATTCCCTCCAAGTAACACTTTTCTCTACAATGTGTTGCACCTGCATAAGTTGATCCCACCACATGGAGGATTTTCCTTTGAGTTGATAAATAGCAATTCTACCTTCTTCATGAGAATAATAATTATGCAATTGAAAATACTTTCTCATGCCCAACAACCATGTTTTTTCATCTTCATCCTTCTTCTGCTCACCATCAAATGTAGGAGGTTTGATTTTGTTCATTTCTCCTCACAATTCATCTACCCCTAATCTCTTATACCTTATGACAGGGGATAGATTTGAGTTGTGTCCTACTCTCTTATTGGAATGCCTTGGGGAATGATGGTGATGTCTACTAACAATTTTTTCTTTTATTTTCCCATCCAAAGGCTTGCAACTCCCGGATTTACTTGAGCCACTCTCCTTAACCAATTTCTTTTCTATTATGTTCAAACCCTCCAATAACTTCATGGTGAAGTCATCCTCCTGCTCTTTGGCTCTCATAAGCCTTTCATTATCAGCTTTATGGCTTTGGAAATCCTTCTGCAAATTCTTAATGGTCCCAACAATATTTATGTTTTCATTCCTTTCTTCTCCATGCCCATTGGAGTTCGTTCCTTCAATGCCCAAATAGACATCCACCCATCTACTCTCATCTTGCTGACTATAATTCCCCTGTGCTTCTTCCATTCTTATGGACTTCACAGTGGTCTGATCTGATCTAGTTGTTGTTAATTCTGCAAAACGTGCAACCATCAAAACTTATTAGGCTAACAATTCAATAATTCATGAAAAATATGAACCATTTTGGTTCAATATATACATCATAATTAGCTCTCCTGTTTTCTTGGTGCTATCACCATGAAAATTATATATAAGACCCAAGTATTGAAAACACAGATGCGCAGTGCCTTCGAAGATACATCTGTGAAATAAGGTGGTTTTCTGAAACCACTTTCGCCAATATGTGGTATCACATGCTTCAACATGTCAAATCCACCACTCGTGGAGTGGGCGATGGCTAGTCAGATCACCCTGCTTCACTCATTTAGTACTTCATAGCCATGTGATTTCACCTGAACACCACCATGTAATGAACTCAAAAGCTAATCATTCGAAATGGATTAGCCGAGCATGGAAACCCAACGCTCTTGTATGTAATCTGTCTGCGCTTCATAATTGGAATTCTATAACTACCAATCCTCAAGAATGAAGGTATCCGTGTATCCATAACCAAAGTAATTTTCAAACTACTCAACTTTATTCTCTCTATAAAAGAATTTTGGTATCCACAACCTGAGATACATGGACAAGGCTAAATCAAGTGAGACTGGTTATTCGGGCAACATGTTATACTTCCTTGCGAATAAGGAGGAAAGGGTCCTTGCGCACATTCTAGCGACTAAATTCCACATAGATCTGGCTATAGACTCGCGGTTGGAAGTAAGGGTGAATCCCACTATGAAGGATTTAGTCATCAACAGGCCAGTTGCTAAGAAGAAAAGGAGCAAGCGGCACAAGAAGGAGGAATCCACGGCTGAAGCGACCGAAAGTGTTGGAGAGAATCAACCGGTCTGGTTAGATTCTTTAAAGGAGGAGATCGCTAAGCTGAAGTGAGTCTTCCACTTAAATTAAGCATGTTTCAACGAATTTTTTAACAGTTGGTAGCAGAGGTAAGGAGCACTAGAGATGATAGGCCTATTCTTAAATGACCCTTTTTACAACAAGATAATTGTTGTCATCCCCCTTTTGTAATTTTGTGATTAACACGATTATATAAATACAAAAGCAGATTTTAGACTGTTTATTACAAAATTCTATCTGGTGGTGTTATGAATCTTGTTTTCTTTTATAGTGTGATTTTCTTGTAAGCTTATTTTTCACTTTCATCTGTCTGAATCAGAGGAATATAAAACTCATAATTCTTTTTAATTAATGCTTCGATGCGGTTGTGTGTTTCTTTTTTCTTCAAATATTATGCAATTTAAACTCAGACTCATCGCCTTCCAAGCAACTTCGCGTGCACTATACTTAGACCTGTACATTTATATTTATCATGCATAGCAACATCTCAAGGTAAAAGTCTTTTCTACACACCTATATCCACTATGCATTTCTTCTTCGTCGAGCCGACAACTTGCGCGCACTACTTTTGCGTTGTGTACCAATATTCACTGCGCATAGTTGTGGTATCGCACACTGATAATCCACATGCATTTCTCCCTATGCCTTGCACCATGTCAAATTTCAATATGTTCCATCATGCACAATTATATGTGCACACCCTTGAATACACAGTTGCGAGACAACTTATTCTCATACTATGCGCGTACCAACAAAACTCCTCTGTGTTAAGAAATACTTGTCCACCCCATGTGCACATTACTATGTGCGTGCTCACCGCGCAAGGCTAAATTGAACACATGCATCCATACATAATAATCTTCCGTGCGACGCCACAATTTACCACGCACACTTGCAAGCCAACATTTTTCCTGCGTGGTGCCAAACTTTACCGAGCGCACCAGCACGCCAACATTTTCCATGGATGCTCCGTGACTTGAATTTTGGTCACTTCGAAGTTATTCTTCTATGAATATTCGCTTCGGCTGAAACCCTTTGTCCAATATAGGCTCAATGTTGAAACTGAAGCTCTGATACCAATTTGTAGCGTTCCCTCGACCACCTGCAGGCTTGGGGATGCCACTCCAGAGAAATATCTCATGCTCTGACACCAGTTGGTAACATCCCCAGCCTTATATAGGTCATACCATGCTACTCTAGGGAATGCTTCCATTCTCTTACTGCGGAACATAAGGTAACATACCCAGTAATGTACTGAGTTATGCCACATAAACTTTCTCTTAAAACTGCATGCAACTTAAACATGTACATACAACACTCTTGCAGAATATTTACATATAAACATAAACAAACCATTACATTCTATAATATATGAATTTATATTGAAATAACAGTAACCATAGATATGCAACATATACAAGAAAATACCCATAAACATACAGACAATTATAATCACATATATGATAAACCGTAACATAAGCATGTAAATAACAATGCATCATATCATTTTATCGTATGATTGGTACTTATCTTGGAAATATTGTCACCAACTGTGTACAGACCATCCACGAACCTCCCAGCCTTAGACTACACTATTCATCACTCTCAACAGTGAGTCACCCATGAGCTGGGACTGAACTCCACCCAGGTAAAGGGTTCCTAACGAGGCTAAGGCTCATGGACAAAAGGAAAGACTCTGTCTCGGGTTCTCACTCAACTAACATCCTACAACCTCTCATTCCCCACATGCCTATCCCACCCAAGGAAGTGTGCTCCTTCTCTTCTCAACAGTCCCTCGACTGCCCCACTTCCCTTCTAGGGCTTCAGCAACAGGCCGCACTGAAAGTCTCAGAGTGTTGTAGCTATAGTTTAGAACCTTCAGGAATCAATCCCCAACAATTCTCATGCTCGGATAATTTCTCATGGACCTGAAAACCCACTTCTTCAATCCCTCTCCAAGCTAACCAGGTACACCAACTAGAAAAAGGCTATGGGAATAGGCTCATAAATGGTGAAATGGATTTCTCAAGGATAACGGACTTTGTGAGAGAAATTGGTCATGGTATCATTGACTGGATAACTGAGTGATGAAAGGAATCACTGTGAAACTCATTGTGAAAGTGATGTTGAGAATGATGGTCAAACTGCTGGTAAGAAATTCCTCGTGAAATGTGACCAAATGAGATAAATTCCCCATTATATGAATGCATGTCCCCAAATTGACACTTTTCATATCGGAAGTTACTTTGGTCCACTTGTCCCTAACTTTAGAACTTGGGATAAAATAATTATCAAAAACTTATGCTTTACGAAATATTAATATAATATTCCCTTGACTTTTGGCCCTCCCTTTCCCTAACTGGTGAATTCCAGTCCCCCATCTCTTTTATCATGGTCGGTCTACGCACAATGATGTATTTTATATTAATCGTGAGTCATGTACAAAATAGGCTCATTGGCCTTTAACATCTAGGTGTTCCGGCCTAATACCAAAACATAAGCATCCCAACTTATAATAACTAGATCACCAGCCTATAACACATATCATATACATGAGGCTCGTTGTCCTCTATACTACGAGCGGTATCCGAGAATGTGCATACTACATCATTTTACTACATAGTTCATGTGCGCACTATGCCACATGGAGTGCATTACAAAATGATGTCCAAACAACTCACCAGCTTAAGTACACTTATATTACATTTACAATTGGGTTCGACCAAGGGATATTACACCATCATTGATCAGCATGGTGTGCATGTGGATCCATCCAAGATCTAGTTCATCTGTGAATGGCCAGACCCAACCACACTCACTGAGGTTTGGAGATTCTTAGGCCTTTCCAATTTCTATCGCAGGTTCATGTTGGTATTCTTGCATATCACACGGGCCCTCAGCCAAGTAACCAGGGTTGGCGGTAAGGAAAAATTTGTGTGGGGCCTATCCCAACAACAAGCCTTCGATGAATTGAAGCATAATTTTCTCTCTGCCCCAGTACATTCATTACCTTACCTGAAACATCCCTTTGAGATCAAGACAGATGCTTCAGACTATGTTGTGGTCGTTGTCCTAACTCAACATGACTATCATGTGGCGTATCATAGTGAGACACTAACATATGTTGTTCGTAAGTACCTTACTTATGAAAAAGAAATGTACTCCATTGTGAAAGCCCGCCGCCAGTGGAGACATTACATTCTAGGGAAGGAGACAGCCATCCACACTAATCACAAGCCACTACAGTTCATGAATACCCAAGGAAAATTGCAAAATGACCGCCATTAGAAATGGAACACATACTTATAGCATTTCCAACTCAACATCGAGTATAAATCAGGAAGTACCAACTGAGTTGTTGATTTCCTCGGCCAACCTCCAGTCATGACACTCACCACGGTGCTAGAATCTTGAGGCCATGAGACCTCTTGATGACCCCACCTCTATGAGACAAACCCTGATTTCTCCACCACCTACCAAATGTTGGGAGAAAACTCAGTGGTTGCTAATTTCCATATTCTGGACAGGTTGTTGTGTCATCTAGGCCATCTCTATGTTCCATTAAGTGAGCGTGTGAAGATGCTTTGGGAATCTCACTATAGTCGGGTGGCAGGGCACTTTGGCATCGAAAAGACATTGGCAGTGCTGCAAAAAAAATTCTACTAGCCGAAAATTCGACAGGATGTCATCAAGTATATCAGTTCATGCATCGCTTACACTATTTCCAAACCCACCACTAGGAAACAGGGCCTGTACACCCCTCTTACTACTCCTGAAAAAGCCATGGGAATCCATCTCAATGGACTACATGTCAAGCCTATCATCCAAATAGAGGGGCAATGACTGTGTTTTTGTGGTTGTCGATCGATTTTACAAGATGACAATTATGTCCAGCTGCAAGAAGAACATCACTGCAGAGGCCACTACCAAGCTCTTCTTTGAATTCATCTCATTACACTTTGGGATCCCACAAACCATTGTCTCATATCGGGACATTCGGTTCCTCAGCACATTCTGGTCGAGCCTCTAATAACTCCTGGATACCAAGCTCACCAAATCCAGTGCCTTCCACCCCCAGACAGTTGGTCAAACTGAGGTTGTCAATTGGATGATCGTACATATCCTGCGCATCTACAGTTCCAAGAACCCCTGCACATGGGATGAGATTCTTCTATATGTCCAACATAGCTACAACCGAACCTTGCATAGCTCAAATGGTCATGCCCCTTTCAGGTGGGGTTGGGATTCCAACCATTGGGCCCCATGGATGTTGCACTACCCTTGGCGAACACCTCAGCAAGCTTGTCTTCTGCTCAACCAGAAGCTGACAAAGTGACCCGATTCATTGAGGATCCATCACATCCACCAATAGGTTCAGGATAATTTACAGAAGTCCAATGCCAAGTACAAGTAGTGCCATGATCAAAACCAGGCACCACATAAGTTTCAGGTGGGCAACAAAGTTTGGTTGCAATTGCAGAAAGAATGCCTTACATATCCCCATCGGAAGATTCACCCACTCCGGTATGGGCCATACACCATCACTAAGGTTGTCGGTGACAATGCTTTTGTGCTCAACATTCCCCCTTTCCTTGGCCTGCACTCAGTCTTCAACGTGGCTCTCCTCGAACCATATTTCCCACCATTATTGGACACCTCGGATAGAAGAGAAGTTGACACCAACATATCTCAACCCTGACTGCATGCAACATGCATCCAATGATCATATTGTGGGCACAAAGATCAAGGGCACCCCACAACAAAGGATCCAACTTTATCAAGTTGTCAAAGCAGGGCAGCTCCTGCACCAAGGCAAGTGGCTCACCTGGGGACAAATTCACCAGAAATTTCCTCATATGATGGGGGAACTCAACACAATGGAGACCATTTCTTACTAAGGGGGGAGGATTGATCCAGATGGATTTCGGTGGCCTCCCACCTATTCCAACTAGTTAATTTTGGCAGTTTTGTTTCCTAGTTTTTGGGTCCTTGACTTATGGGGTCGTTTTCAGGCACTAAACAACATTTTTAGGGCTCACCACAGTTGAAAATGATCACAAGAAAATGTATATTCCTCGGATAGACCTTTTCAATGGGCTATCGTGCACCTAAAACGGAGATCGTATGAAAAAGTTACGACCCTGAGAAGTTGATGTACTAGCTTACCCAAACGGGGCCCACATAACTTTTGGCACTTCATCTCCTCAGGTTAGGTTTTTGGATGTCTAGGGTTTTTGGCATTCCTGTTTATTGTAAAAAGGCCTTCAAAGCCTCATTGTAATCATCTTCTTACGAATGAGCACAATTGTCACATCTCTTCTTAGAGATAAGACGCCACCATTCCAACAAGCTTGTTTTCTGCTGCATTTTACAGTTTCATCTTATTTCCTTATTGAATAGAAAACCAGTTTTATTGTATCTTTGTTATTCCATGTTAAGCATCTTTTAATAATATGTATTCATTTCATTCTTCTCATAAAATCTGGATCACCTCATTAGCTGAGGTTGAATCATGACACTGCTTGAGATATAATAGGCATTCCTCAAGTGGTGAAGTGTATGACAGTAATTCCACTGCCAACTTTAAAAATGGGATCTGACACTCAATAGGAAAGACTGCTTCCAGCCTGTATACGAGTTGAAAATGTGATAAACTAGTGGCAATCTTTATAGACATTCGGTAGGCCCAAAACATCGAGTACAACATCAAATGTCAATTTGACTTGGTATAATTGATCGTCCGCTGAAGAATAGTCTTGAGAGACTTATTCACAGCTTCAACCTGATCATTCACTTATGGGTCGTAAGGTGATGAATGTTCTTTCCTCAAACCAAGATTTGATGTTAAATTGGTCATGATTTTGTTTTGTAAGTGATTGTCATGGTTAGTGACAATCTCCTTCAGTATGCCAAACCTTTCTACTATCTTGTTAATAATTAAAAGAGTCGTTGTTTCTCCATCATTGTTAAATGTTGGCATAGCCTTGACCCACTTTGTGAAGTAGTCTACCATTACGATGATGTAACGATGCCCCCTGGATGAATTCGAGTGACATGTAGTAAATTTAATCCCCCACTTGGTGAAAGAATCAACAACAATGACATGAAACATGGGACAAGGATGTGCCCGCATCTTCCAAGAGAAGATCTAACACGAGTGGCACTTCTTGACCTCCTCAACGCAATCCTTGATTAACGTAGGCCAAAAGTAACTGACATGTAGAATATTTTGGGTTGTTTCCAACCCAGACAAATGACCACCACATGCTACAATGTGGCAGTCACTCATAATGAGACCTACTTCCTCATGTATAAGGCACCGAAGAATAATGTATTAACGTAGGGAAAAATTAACCACATGAATGATTTTGGGTTGTTTCCAACTCAGACAAATGACCACCACATGCTACAATGTGGCGCTTCACTATAATGAGACCTACTTCTCATGTATAAGGCAATCAAGAATAATGTAATCTATACCTCGAAGATACAAAGTGTCATCGAGTATGATATAGTTGCATGCCTGATGTTGAATTCGTCGACGCTCGTCGTGGGAAGTAGAAGTAGGGCACTTCAAAGTATGGAGAAAGACTAGTATATCTCCATACCAGGGGTCTAAATATGTGATTAGAAATATATCTCCTTTGATAGTCAATTCTTTGGGAGTGACATCACTAGACCCGACCGAAAGTTATGAAATAATTTCAGCAAAGACCAACAAATTTTTGGATTTCAAAGAAACAAAATCCAATTCAAATTCCTAGAGAATTACAATCCTTCTATTGATCTTTCCACCAATGACCCGTCGTGTCAACACATATTGTAAAGGGTTCACAATCACAATGACAGTGGTATTGCAAAGTAGAATGTATTGACAGAACAATTGTACATCATGCACTGCTACTAAGGAAAGCTTCTCAACATGGGAATAGTTGAGGTCCGACCCAACCAGGCCTCGACTCATGTAATAAATAAAATGATATTCGAGAATATCATCCTCTTGAACTAAGACCATGTTGATGGTCGACTCTGCAGTGGCCAAGTACAACAGGAAATCTTTGTTATAATCGGAAGGCCGGAGCAGGGGAAAACATAAGGGCATGTTTCAATGCTTCAAAATATCATTGAGCGGCTTCATCCCAATAGAATTAGACTCCCTTTTTCAATAGACGCATAAACACTTTAGTGATCTTGGTGTAATTTGCAACAAAATCACAAAGAAAGTTCTCTTTCCCCTGTAAGATCTGAAGCTGGGTATTGTGCACAGGGGAGGCAATTGAACTATCACCTCAACCTTGAGAGGATTGACCATGATCCCTGTTGTCAAAAAAATGAAACCTGAAAGACGACCCAACGTCACGCAAAAACTGCACTTGTTAAGATTTTAGTGAATACGATAGTGGCGACATCGTTCAAAGATTAGTGAGAGGTGTGTCGGATGATTAGATATCTTGCGAGAGAGTGATGCTAGATCATCAAGATATTCCTCGACTATATGTATAAGGTCATGGAAATAAAATGACATGGCCCATTGAAAAGTGTCTCCAACATTCTTCAAGCCAAAAGGAATCTTACGATATGTGAACGTTCCCTAAGAACAAATAAAAGTTGTTTTATGTTGGTCTTCAAGTTTGATCTGAATCTCGTTATATCCTGAAAATCCATCCATGAATGAAAAGACCTCACAACCTATGCATTCATCGATAATTTGATCGATGAATGGGGTGGTAAAATTATCTTTCAGACAGGCCTTGTTCAAGTCACAATATCCCATGCACACGTCGATCGTATCATGTTTCTTGTTAACCGGAATGGGTTGACACCCATTTTGTCAATTGCATGGGGTAGATAAAAACAACTTTAAGAAGTTTCTATACTTCAGCCTTAATTGTTGCCTCTTTCTGTGGATTTTCCAACCGAATCTTGTGTCGGACCGACTTGGCGCCTGGATAATTCATTATTTCATGTTCGACAATTCCTAGGTCTATGCTTGGTATTTCCTCTTAAGACCAGGAAAAAACAATGTAAAATTCTTTAAATAACTCTATATAAATTCAAATCTCTTCGAGGGAGAAGTCCGCTCTGACGAAAACATTCTCCATGACGCCAGGGGTTTTGGAGATATATATGGGCATCATTTCAGCGATACTCTCCATATTACCCTTGGCATAAATTGCGTGCATAGCGAGAGGAATAAAAGGATAAGGCCTATCTCCATTCACAGTCAAAACAAATTTGCCTGCCTCTATTCTCCTTATTTCCAAGAGGAAGTAAGATCTATGATTGAGATCATTCTAGGGTCTGTCTGGACCAGTCAATGCCTCTAGAATATCCTCGTTAGAGGGAAAAACTATTTCTAAATGATTTTTAGTGGAAAGAGAACCCTGAGCCTAAATAGGCTCGAGAACTAGATCTAACTCCTGTGCGGGAGTCGAATCAGGGTTGTGTTAGCAACCAAATCACATATTTCCATGGTCTTACAAGCTGCCTACACCAATGTTTTGCAAACATCAATTTTTCGTCGCAATTTTCAAATGAATGACACTTTTAGTTTTTGCGACATTTGCATATCCACCTTCGATTTGTTTTCACGACTGTAAGCATGAAAACTTGTTCTTTCGAAGTCGCATTGAAATCATTATTTGAACTGTCATGATCTTTCTTGTCAATATTTCTATTGCGCTTACATTTCACCTATCGTTATGTAGTTGGTAGAACTTTCGAGCTATACTCATTGAACATTCTTGTATTGATTGTGTGACTTGGTTTCATTGAGTTTGTAATGCATTGGCATTTGGATTTGCATTTTATTTGACCTACGTGACCTTTGGTTTCATGAAAATACATGGGTGTTATGGCTAAATCCTTCATATATTTCTTTTAATATGATACCTATGTTTGTGTTTTCATAACTATTGGCTTGTTGATTATATGAATACCCATTAGCACATTGGTTAAACTATTGATTATATGAGCTGATATATTGGCGCACTTTTGGTTTTGGTTTTTAATTGAATGTTGATGGTTTAAAACTAAGGCATAATGGTTCAATTGCACGCGTTGGTTTATACACTTACCATTGTTTCATTGGTCAGACAAGTGACTTGATTGTTAAACCATACAATAGTGGGTTGAATAGATATGAAAGCCGGTGGTTGTACCTTAGCAATAATTATCATGCATGGCAGAGATAAACTCCGCCACCTTCGCACGCTGGCATTTATGACTATCCCTTATCCTCGTTTACCTCTGTTAGCTCGGATAACCCTGCATGCACTCTGCTCCTGTGTGTGCTATGACCCAAACCCTGGACTTACCGTGTGCTCGGCTCCATGGCACCAGTCGTGCGAATCGAACCAAATGGCAGCCAAGATTTATTGTTATTTGATAATGCCCACAAATACTTGAAGGATAACGGATGGCTTACCTTCATACAACGATTCGAGGGTTTAAACTTATGTGTGGCACAACAGATCGCTTTGACATTTGATGGTTGTAGAGCCAAGGTGGGCGATATACAGTTGGAAATCGATGAGAAGTTTATTAGTTCTGCTACAAGTTTACCTGCCATGGGCCAATGTTGGTTCAAGAATTCGAAAGTGGAAGAGGTTCCATGGCCATTACTATTTTTCTTCCGAAAGGTCACCTCTTGTGACAGAGGTATGCCCATATCTACGCTTAAAACTTGATGGCATGATACTTTGATGATAGTCAAACAGTTAGTGACCTGTGAAGGTCGATACAGACTCGTTTTTTTCTACCACCTGCGTTTGCTAATGAATTTTATGGGATACCCATTGAATTTTCCCTTTTACTTTCATCGTAGCCTATATAAAATGTCTAAAAGGTTTAAAAGGCAGAAGGCTGACAGTAGCCTGTTCCACCATGGGCTTATTAAACTTATCATTGTTTATCATTTGAGTTTACATGGTGATAGCTGGAAATCTTTCATCGCTCGTAATGGTTTTGATGACACAAACCTTGTCCAGGTTGACAAGCCTGTGGTAATTGAAACCAAGGCTGAGCCACCTGTGCCCTTCCATATCATGTTGCCCGTACCTAAACCCTCGGTCGACCGTTCTATTAACTTACCAGACGTTGGAACTAAGAATGCCGAGGCTATAAAGAAACCTATGAACAAAAAGGATAAGGAAAACCCTACTACTAATGATAAGGGTAAGAAGAACACTCGGCTTATTTCAAGGATGGCTAGGAACAAACCTAAACCCTCTATTGAGTCAAAGCCTATTGTCCTTAGTGAGGATTCAGACTCTAATGTAGAATGTTTCTTAGCCAACGAGTACCCTTACTCGCAAGGTTTATGTCCCAAACCACCTTATGATTTCGTGTCGAATCTCCCCCCTTGCCTAAGGAATAATCCCAGTTACCGGGGGATTAAATTGCCTAACGAAACCCTCAGCAACGTGTCCAAACCTTCGCCTTCTCTGTCAAACCCCACGCAGTCTTCCTGTGACCAATGCGATTTATGGTTGGAACGATATTACATTGATGTTCCCCTACTCCAATCGAAAATTCAATCACTGGAAGATCAAATTGCAGTGTTGACCAGTCAGAGAGACCAACTCCAAGAAAACGATAAAAAGTAGAAGATGACAGGCTCCATCCTTTTCAAGAATGTTGAATCGGCCACAGCCGTTATCAACTCTAAATTTTCGTGACCAAGTCGTCTCGTCACCATACAGATATGGATTTTAAATCGTTTTGGTTTTGTGAGTGACCATGAGTAATATAGTGATTGAAATTTGATTTTCGAATAGCTCTATTTATATTTTGAAATGGTTCTGTAATAATGCATTCATCCTGTATATTGTGTTGCTTTGCTAAAAATAAATTGAATTTCATTTTAGATACATGAGTTGATCATTCCCAGTTTAGACCCCAATAGATTTTCAGTCGGATTTGATTGGTCTTCATTTGGATTTGATTTGTTGGTTTGCCTGATTGAGTTAATGAAATTGATGGTTTACTTTCAATTCAATTCGTTTCGTGTCCACTCCGAACAGGAAGTCTCATGCTCAATTTAGAATACGATCATGTTTGGATTTGATTTCATTATGGTTCGTATGCTGTGATTGGTAAACGATTTCAATGAGTTTGGTTGTTACAATATGATGTGTCATATAATTTTCCAAATCGAGAATACCACTCTGTTCAATTTAATTTGGAAAGAGCTACTCTGTTTTTATAAAAACAATGATCTCATTTAAGCCTGTGCAAATGCGCCCGAATCATGGAATGGATTTGATTCATGACAACTATGCTAAACCTAGCCGATTGATTCACTTGATTGGATTGCTGTTAGTTTGATCATTTTCATGAGTTAGATTCGTATCATAAATGAATGCTCTGTTTGATTTTAAATTTGCAAAACAAATTGATTGACTGTGTTATCTCTACCAAATCCGGTTACAATTCGTTTGAGTGGAACGATTTTGGTCAAGGCCAATCAATCTTGTTTACCCCAGTTTGCAAAAACAAATGATCGTATATCTCATACGAACTCTGTTACACCTTGTTACGATTTCGTTTGTGGACAGTTACGCGCCAATGTTTGTTTAATTCGCTTATGGTATAAATCGTTCGCTATGTCGTTACAGCTATAACGAATTGTAAATGATTTTGTTTGGATTCGATCGTATCTTCTGTTTAAACATTAACTATGATTTGTTTTGATTATATCGGTTTCAATTGAATATCAAACGATTTCTCAACGATTAATTATGATCCTGTTCGTTCGATTTTGTGGTAACAAAAGAAACAGAGCACACTTATCTTTGTATTCATGTGATCAATATTGATCCTGTTTGATTTCGAATGTATAACAATTTCAAATTGAATGATTCATTTTCAAAAGTTTATTGGATGTCAATTAAATTGAATTCTTTAAAAGATTTTCAATCGATTTCAATGCTGATTCTGTGTCTTATTTAGACTAGCTACAGAATCGCATGATTCTGTAGCTAGTCTATAGAATTTGATTTTTATCATTTTATTAATAAAAGATCCTTCTAACTTGTCTATTTTTTACCCTTTGCAGGCAAATTCGAATTGCATGGGATTTGATGGACAGGCTAGGGGAATAGTTGTGTGTTTTATTTTTATTTTAGTTAAACTTGGGATATCTTCCCAGATTTTATGTAAACAGTTTTCATAACTTCTACAGGGAGGCTTTACCCTGTGGAAAACTTATAAATACTTATTATTTTTGTAATAAGGATCATCCTCACTTGTGGGAGAACCAAGCTATGGATTTCTAATACAAACTGAGACATAAGTTGATGTTCTGCTACAGCTTTCGCTTTTCATAATATCAATCTTTTGTTTCATGTTTATGTTTATCAATTTGCATTTGATTAGTGACTACTTTAGCTA
>SNQJ01S0211558.1:0-15894 GCA_010110895.2 Picea sitchensis | reverse complement strand
GGAAGATCCTTCTAGAAGCGGAAGCTTCTATTAGGTCTTCTTACATCCACCTTATTCTATTTTATTGAAAAGTCTTATTAATATTGACCTTTATTACATCCGAATACATTGATCTACCTATGTGCGGGTTAGGACCTTAACAACAATAGTATATGTCCAAAACATATTATCCCATAGTATACTTGGATTCAAAACTCCTGAAGAAATGTTCACCGAAAATAAGCCAGAAGTAAGCCATTTAAAAATATTTAGTTTTCCAGTATTTGTACACAATCCAAAAGAAAAGAGAACTAAGTTGGATCCTTCAGGAAAGAAGGGAATATTTGTTGGATATTGTTAGGTCTCTAAATCCTTCAAAATTTACATACCAAGTTACCATCATATTGAGATCAGTAGAGATGTGACCTTTGATGAAGATGCAACACTCAAAATATCAAGGAAATTCCAACTTGAAGAAGTATATGAAGAAGAACCTATAGCTCCCAGAGTTGCAGAACCCATGAAGGAAGTTACAGTTAACCCTAATGATGAGATTCTAGAATATCATGATATGATAGAATCTCAAGAACCTCCCCATATGATGATCTCTAACAAGATAAATCCATCTTGGGAAAGAGAACTTATTCAAGATGTAGAGAAGTATGGTGCCCCAGAAGGAACCATGAGACACAGCAAGAAACCTAAGCCATTCTCCAGCTATATGGCCTTGATGTGTGATCTCGTAGAAAATGAACCTACTTACTTTGAATAAGTCGTTCAAAAGAAAGAATGGATGGGCTCCATGATAGAAGAATACCAGTCCATTATAAAAAATGATGTATGGGAAGTAGTTCCCAGACCAAAGAAAAAATATGTGGTATCTTCCAAGTGGATATACAAATAAAACATGCAATAGACGAAAGTATTGAAAAACAAAAGGCAAGATTTGTGGCTCGTGGATTTTCTCAAAAGGAAGGTATTGACTATGAAGAAACATTTTCTCATGTGTCCAGATACACTTTTATCAAAACCAACATAGCTCTTGCAGCCAAAATGAAGTGGAAGTTACATTAGATAGATGTGAAAAAAACTTTTTTAAATGGTGTTATTGAAGAAGAAGTGTATATAGAAAAACCACAAGGGTTTGATGTTGAAGATATAAAGACTCATGTCTGCAAGTTGAAGAAATCTCTGTATGAGATGAAGCAAGCTCCTAGAGCTTGGTATGGAAGAATTGATAGTTTCCTAACGATCTTGGGCTTTACCAAAAGTACAGTTGATCCTAACATGTACTTCAAGGTTAAGAATGATGAGCCAGTTATATTGCTACTATATGTGGAAGACTTATTCTTAACAGGAGAAGAAAATCTCATCACAGATTGCAAGAAGAAGCTCGTCGCATAGTTTGAGATGAAATACCTAGGCCTCATGCATTATTTATTAGGTCTTGAAGTTTGGCAGAGCCTAGAGAACATATTCCTTAACCAAGAGAAGTATGCAGTTGAAATATTGAAGAGATTTGACATGTTGGAATGTAAATCCATGAACACACCCATGGAAAAAAATTTAAAGCTCCTGGTTGATTCTTCGTTAGAGTTGGTTGATGCTACTCTATACATACATAGTATTTGATCATTGATGTATCTAATGAATACCAGGACAAATATATGCTTTCTTGTGAACACCTTGAGTCAGTATATGGTGGAACCCAGACGTGTTCGCCTTGTAGCTACAAAGCATGTGATGAGATACCTCAAGGGTATGTTGGATTATGGTCTCTGTTATACTGGAGATCATGACTTCAGAATGTATGGTTATACTTATTCACATTGGGCTCAAAGTGCTTTAGATAGAAAGAGCACTTCATGATGTTGTTTCAGTTTGGGGTAAGCCATGACTTCATGGCAAAGCAAGAAGCAATCTAGTATTGCTTTGACCATGGAAGAAGCATAGTATATTGTAGCATGTTCCTCAGAGGTCTGGTAAGGACGTTCTGTCAGAGTACCGCAAAATGTTTTTGTTGCACATGTCTTATTATATTGACATATGATGATGATGATGATGTCTCATCCTCGTGTTGATGATGTTGTTGTCTCAGCCTCGTGCTAATGATGTCGTGTTGTTGATGATGTTGTATCAACCTCATGCTATTGATGATGCTATATCAACCTCATGTTGTTGATGATGGTGTACCAGCCTCAGGTTGGTAATATTTTTGTTCTAGCTTTATGTTAATTGATGTTGATGTTTCAGATGATGATGATGATGCTACTCCAACTCCATGATGTGAACAATGATGATATTGATAATGAGAAAAATTATGATGATTTATAGATGTGTCAGTCAATGTTCCAGATGTTGATGATGATGTTTCCCTCTCCTTATCTTGATGATCGTGTATTGGGTTATGTTAGTAGAATACCCTTCTCGTTAATGGGGAGTGTTGAAATATTGTAACTTCCAAGAATATTCTAATTGTATTTGAGTTATTATTTTATAGATAAAATACCCTTTTGTGAATTGATCATGTCGAGCCTTATATAATACCAAATCCCCTTTTGTGGATTGGTCAAACCATATTTATATGGTGGTATTTGTAAAGTCAACCCCTAGGGTTTATAAAGTGGTTTAACCACTCTTGGAAGAAGTCGGCCCTACTAATTGAAGATACATAACCCTATTGCCTCCTCAACTAGTAATTATAAGTGAGGATGGCACCTCACTTGTTCACTCATTCACTTACTCATCTAGTGCACATCTTTTGAAGGTAGTTGCAGTTGCAGGAGGAAGGAGAAGAGAGGTGCATGTTCAGTCCTAGTTTATTCTTGGAGTTTTGGTCTTAGTCTTGGCATTGTATTAGCAATCTATCATTGGCAAAGTTTTGTTGGGTTTTCTCCCCCATGAGGGTTTCCCAGGATGAAATGTTGTGTACCTTGTGATTGTGTTTCTTTCAGTGATCCTCTGTATGTTGTTGTTTTGGAAATGCATTGAATGCTCTAGTAAATTGGAAATAACCTAATAACAACACTAAAACTTAACAGGGATATGACTCCACTAGGGAAAAGGATACTTGAGCCAAATATGGTTTGAAGTCCACAAAATAGAAAAAAAATCAGGACAAGGTACCAAACTTCACAACAATTCCAACTAATAATATCTCATTCCCCATCAGCTTATACAATCCAAGGAAGTGGACCCCCTTCTCTACTCCACAATCCCTCAGGTTGTCCCACTTCCCTTTCAAGGGTCTAGCATAGACCGACTAGGAAGTCTCAGAGTATCGAGGCTCTAGGAACTCCAGTTGCATCAATGCAGTCTCTTTGTGCCCTCCAAGCCTCCATAATCCTCACTCCAAGGATCCAACCTTCCACATGAAAATCTGATGAGGATTGTGTGCTCAAACAACAAAATTCACCTAGAATTTTTCTCACACTACTCTTAGGCTTTCCCCAATTCAATGTAGCAATCTAGCAAGTGTAATGGCAATGGAAATGTGGTTGTGGAAACATGAATGTCACGTCAAACAATGGTAGAGCAAGGCTAGCAACTCCAATTGCATGAGAAATTGTGAAAATGAGGTGGAGAGTGGTAGTTTCCACTAAGCACATTAAATTTTGTATGCATGGTGCCTTATTGACACATGGCACTTCCATAAGTCCACTAATCCTCCCTTTATGAAGTTTGACCTCATGCTTTAGACTTAGGGAATTTGACCCATACATTTTGGAAAGGTATATCATGCCCATTTTGAACTTAGGTTATAGCAAGTCACAACTTTATGATTATATCATTCCTTTATGACTTTGACTTAAGCATCTTTTCTTGGTTTAACCCCCTCACCTTTCCCTCTTGTGATATCCTAGCCCCTCATGCTATTTTTGTCTAATGGTCTATAATTGTGATGTTATTTCTATTAATATATGAGAGTGTATGTACATTTTACATTACTATGCTCTCGAGGCTTTCAACTTTATAGGAAATTTGGCCCAAAAACACATTGAATCACCAGCATAATAACTCATGTGTACACATATATTGTAGAACTTGGAGATTAAAGTGGGGCATTACAACAAACTTTTTTTTTATAGAATTTGATTTCAAATCTTTGTCATGATAACAATATGTGCTCTTTGAAGCTTCATTGCTATCGAAGGATCTGATTTGGGAAATAAACAGAAAACATATCTTCTTTCTTTTTCAAGCAAGTCGACCATCATTCTTAAGCTTTCTAGGGGCAGAATTGGGTCACGAGAAATGATCTGGGACTGGAAGGGGACCTTGGCTATGAGTGGGAAAATTACAAAAATCTACTTCTACATGTTGGCAATGTCCTAAAGGAACATCCTGATGAAATTTTGTGGATAGGAGTTGATAATACTGGTCTTATTTCAGTGAAAAATGTCTATAATACTCTATCAAACAAATTTTGGAAGGGGAAGGCAAAAGGTTGGGAATTCAATTATGGAAATGGAGTTTTCCGTTAAAAATCAAACTCTTATTATGGCTATTGTTGGAGAATAAGATACTTACTTGGGAAAACCTTCGGAGGAGGGGTTGTTATGGTCCTGGCATGTGTTGTTTGTGTGGAACAAATGAAGAGTCGAGCCAACATGTTTTTGTTAGTTTCCCTTTCACTGATTCTATTTGGGAAGAAGTTAAACAGAGTTTAAAATTAGCAAATGGATGGATTGGAGATTCTATTAGAGAGTGCTTTCAAAACTGGTCTATGCAGAATAAATCGATTAGAGATATAGCAACACTCATCTTCTGGTTTATATGGAAGGAATGGAACAAAAAACTTTTTGAAGAAAGATTACCCTCGACAAAAATAATTCTCTTTCTTTCAACAGGATCTGTGGTCTCGAAACAAATCAATTCAACAGACTCTTCAAAAAGAATTCAACCGATTACTTTCCCCAAAGACAAGGTGCTAGCATGGTTCGATGGGGCCTCACAATTCAATGGAAATCTGTGTGGAGCAGGAGGAGTTATCAAATTAAATAACCTAGTTGAATATCGATGGACATTAAAATGTATTTCAAGTACTGATTCAAAAATGGAGCTTATGGGAGCATGGGCATCCATCATTTTAGAAAAAATCCTCGATATCCAAGATCTGCATATGATGGGGGACTCTATGATTGTTATAAATTGGCTTAATGGTAAAGGTATTTTACAGGTGGCAAATTTGGAGAGCTAGAAAAATAGAATAATTGACTTATTGCCTTTTTTCAAGTCAATTTATTTTGCTCATATCTATCGAGAAAATAATACTGTGGCTGATGGTATGTCAAAAAAATCTCTAAACTCACCAGTGGGTCATATCACATATATCCAATGGAATGGTGGACATGAGGGTCCTATTATTATCCTAAAGTTGTAATCTTGTATTTTTTTTTTATTTGATCTTGGCTGTCTAGTAGTGGTATGTTGACTTTGCAGTGATATGTATTTGATGCATGAACTTTTTTGCTATGGGATAAAACTGAGATTTTATATTTTGATTGTAATTTTTTTAAGGAACCAAGTGGGAAAGGTGTCTAGTTTATTGTCGGGTATCACTGGTCTCGTGATGAGACAGTGAATGTAAAAGAAGTCTAGTTATGTTCGGTATCACTAATCTCGTGATGAGACAATCTTTTTAAAAGGATTATATTATCATAAATATAATGTGCAATTTTCTCTGGAAAAAAAACAATACCTGCTCAATGGTTTGATTAGATTTCAAGCATTTGATTATGATAAGACATTTTAGCTACCACTTATCTAAACATTGATGGAAACCATTTAACGTCTATCGGAGGGGTCATTTCACCTTGATTAGAGGTTACGAGTAGACTTTTATTTCATGAAAGTTTTATGGCAAGAGAAATGAAACAATTGTTTAACATTTTAATTGGCGAGAACCTCAAAAAAAAAAAATTGTAAGAGTTTGAAACTACTATGATGTTGTTTTATCGGGAATCATGATTTATCTTGAAATTATATGGTAACTTCGATGATCATAACATATTTAGACTTTGGAATCATCAAGCAAGAAATAATCTTTCAATTCGAGATATTTCGCAATTTATCAGGAATTAAGGTTACCTTCTTTTTTTGGAAACGTTTAGAATTGCAACGATATCTATTGGAAACATTTTAACCTTTTTCATCAAAGCAGTTTCTCACCTTTTATTAGAGCGAGTTTGAACTTTGCATCAAGGAAAAAAATATTTGTATCTCAATGGATGAAATGTATTTCCTCCACTAGCCATCATGGAAACTTTAAACTTTTGGTCAACACGTTTTAAAACTTTTCATCAAGAAAAAGTTAATTTGTGCTATGATGATCAGAGGAAACCTTTAACTTTGAAATATGGGTGCTATCGGACTTCATTTTTATTGGATCGGAGTTACTATTAACTCATTGCATCAGAGTTAATTCACACATTGCATGAAATTTTGAGCTTACCTCCGATGAATAAAGTGCATCAGAGTAAATTTTCATTGGAGTGCAAAGCTGACTTGTTACTCCGATGAGATTTTCAAAAAACATTTTTTCTTGAACTTTTTAACTTAATTTTTTTTTTGGATTTTTCATAGAAAGAAGGTGAACCAAAACAAAGACTTGCTTTCCATAGAAATCCATCAAAATTAAAAAAGAATGAGTTTTATAAATGAAGAAACCAAAACTCAAAGGAAAAGAAGAAATTGGTACCCAAATTTTCATTCAAAATTTTAGTGTGTGTTGAAGTGTCAACACTAGGCAAGAAACATACTATTAAGAGGAAGAGGTCCTCAAGATTTTGTGATATTTCAGCAGAATAACCTTAGTTGTGAGAGCGGATATGGATGGAGTGACCTCAATTGCTATATTTATAGTGAAATAACGATAAAACCCCCTTGACATGGTCTTCCAAATAGTGGCTAAAGATGACCAAATCAAGATTAATAATAGAAATTAGGGTTTAGGATGCTCGACATATAACTAACCTCCCATCATACTAATTTAGATGCATTGATGAGATGGATATAGTAAAAATTGGCTATTTTACAAAGTAGTGCAACTTTTGGGGGGTATTTCTATGCTATCTGAGTGCACTTTTAAGGGGTGATATTTGTGCTAGCCACTTTTGTTTAATTTCAAGGTTTAAATAGGTTCATGATGGTGGAAAGGGGATGGAAATGAGGGTTATGCATGCCAATAGTGATGTATTTATGTATTACTATTGAAAATGCTACAAGTGAGTAGTTTATATATGATAACATGTAGCTCCTTGATGTGTGAGGTTAGGAGAAAATTGTATGTCCAAAATACATCACGGTTTCTTTACCAAGTACAAAAATGACCAAGGATGAAGTGAAATGTCTAAGGAAGGAGGAAAACCCATGAAAGGGAAATGGAGAACCACCTATGAACAACAAGTCAAAAAGTGATATGTGTATAAGCTCTCAATAGGGACAAGGTGGGCATACCCATGTTGGTAAAGATATCTCACAATAATGATACAATGGTGTGCCATAACATAAATAGGCTAGATGAATGAGATAAAATGGTGCCCAATAGAATATAAAGAATGATCTTAGTGAATATTTGTTGAAATACAATACAATGATAGAAATATCTAGGATAAACATCATGAAGGCTACAATTGANGGGACTCCCAAGATCTAGGAATGGTGAGCTAGCAAGAGGGAAGTTGAAGCAAATGGATTTGGGAATGATTAAACTGAGCCATTCCAATCCAAGGAATTGCAATTGAGTTTGAATCACTAGAATATGTGTACAAATATCAATAGTGTTAAAATGAGATAGAGTCGATCACATGATATCATACCAAGTTCGAGAGACATGAGGGATCTCTTAGTTTGGTTTGAGGTAACCCGTCAATGAGGAAAATGGGACCAAAGTACACAAGACTAACCCCTATAATTAATGTGTTAGTTTCGATAGGGGGGATTTGGCTAGCACCTAAGTATAGAAGGAACACCTGAGGACTAGCATTCAACTTACGACAACTAGAGATATATATCTAGAAAAAAATTTAGTGGCCAAAGAATGTGGGGAGCTACCTAAAGGGAAATGTCTTCCTAAGGTTGATATAAATCACACATTTCTATGAATCCAGTACAATCAATTCGACTAATAAACCATTAAGCATACAAATCTCAATGATGTAATAATGAGCTGGAGTTGAGCACATGAGAAACAACCAAGTCAGAAAGCAATGATGATTCTCCCTTCTTGGTCCAAGGTCACTCACCAATGAGGAATATGTACCAAAGGTACACTATCCTCAAAACCAAACCCCTAGGATATGGGTGTTGAAGTCGATAGAGGAAGGTGTTGGAGTCAAGGGGAAAAGGGATCTTTGAAAACTAGCATGAGGTAAAAATTACAAGATGACTAACACCTAGGGATGTTGGGAAGGAAAATAGGCATGGACTCATGACTTCTCTTGTTCAGAGCATAAAGTTAAGGATGACCTAGAAACAACTGAAAGCATTCCATGGGGAATGGTCAATTATTGGGAAAAAACATTTTCAAAGACAAATCAGTAAAACAAGAGGACAACAAGAGGTCATGTTGGGTTGTTATATTCTTTGCAGTGGAAAACAATCTAACCAACTAGCTAGTCGAGGTGGATCGACTGGAGTAAATATCGACTAACGGATAATTCAATTTGATGTTTGGATGGTCGATAGGCATGTCAAAGTCAGTTGACTGGGATTCGATAGACAGGTCAAAGTTCAACCACCTAGAGGTCGACTGGTAAGTAGCCAACTGGAAGTCAACTAGAATTCGACTAGTTCATAGCTAACCAATGGTCAACTGAGTAGTCAACTGTAATAGAATCTTGATATTCGCAGGATTGCAACCAATCATCTGCATAGAAGTGCAACCATTTTTGGACTCCATGATTTATGGTTTTGCATGCAATCAATCCTATAAATAAGGTATTAGGTAATACTATAAAAATTTTAACACTTAGAAATATTTAGAATCGTAATGGTCATGTAAATGTAAGTTGAATTGGTTACAGGGTTTTTCTTGTGTAAAACAAGAGAGTATGATGGTGATTGTGTATTAGGAGTAGACCAAGGTCAGTCATGTAAATTTTTATTCTATGGATGAATAAGATAACAAGAGATCATGAGGCGCTCAAGGAATGGTAGTTTTCCCAGTTAAGGGTTTCCAGGGTAACACCTCTATGCATTGTGTGTTTGTCATTGTTTATTTTCTACTTATATAAGTCTTTTCTTTCCTGGTTAGTTTAGTGTGAGTGTTATTTCTCTACAAGTAAAAACTCTACAACAATAGATGTGAAAAACGCATGGAGACAAGAGTAAATTATAAGTTGTAATATAACCTCAATTTCAAATGCTCAACATTCAATCCCTGCATTTTCACTTAAAAAGTTTGTAAAGCCCATAATCAATTTTGATATGCACACGATAGTTTCCAATTTTCATGTTCTCAATTTTTAACTTCGATAATTACCTAATATTTAATATTATCCCTCACATTATATTAGTATAAAAATTTGAAAAATTAAAAAAACAAATATGATCCATCTCTACAAAAATATTTTATGACAATGGATCTTTGATTATTTAAGATTTGAAAATATTTACAATGTATAATGTATAATGAGATTTTGAACATAATATATTACATAAGTATTGAACATTATATATTTACCTCAAGCATTTGAAGTTAACAAATATATTTATAATTTTTTTTTATCATCTACTTTTTGGACATATTGATTCGAGAATTTCTATGAGAACCTTCTCTACAAAAATCTACGACGATAACCTTTCACTGATGCTTAATTGCATGTGAATATGATCAAGTAATTTCTAATCATTGCATATGGACAGGAGAAAAATCATCATAATTAGGTGCATATGTGTAATTAAATCTTCTACTTAACCAAGCAAGAATGCAATCAAAAATCACACATATAATTTGTCACCCATGTGTTAACGAAGTTCACCAGGCACAGTTGGCTACATATCCAGATCCATTTGGAATATGAATCACTTTATTATCCTTCCTTTAGCAGGGTTGAAACCTTCTCACAAAATGTGGCACATGCTCCTTACAGCGATGAAACCCAGAGAAACTTTCTCTTACACAAAGAACTTAAGGCTCTCACATAAGTGACATTTATTCAGACAATAGAAGGACTACATTCCTCTCAATGCAAAACTCTCTCAAAGGGGCATAAAAGGGCCTCAAGGTGGCCTCCCCTTTTACAATGCTTACATAAGAAATTTATATAGTTTACCTCTCTCCATAATTCAAGGAGGCAAGATCCACAATTATAGGATCTAATAACAACTCAAGGACAAAAATAAGAAAGCATCTCAACCAATATTAATTTCCCCTTTAGACTAGAAAACCACTAGTGATAAAATGAGGAAGAATCCCAAACCAAATCATGAGACTCCCAAATTCCCCTTAAAAATAGGAAACTAATTTGTGAGGTGGATTCTCACAACTAATTTTAATTTCCTTTTTACAAATTAAATGAAAAATACATGAGCACATTATGCTAAAAAATATTAATCATTTTTACAATAGGAAGCATTAAACATTCATTTTAAATTTTCTCACCTATCATCAATCATCATTTTAATGTTCTTCTCCATGGTTTGCAAAGTAATGAATCCATAGGTGGAGATCCTCCTAGATCATACCTCCCCACAAAAAGAACTTTTGGTCCTCCAAAAGTATAGAGAGAAACTGTGACTTGAATATACACAACCAACTTCTAGGAAGAGTCTTACACTCCACGATGCACTTCCTCACTGCTCGACCTGCATAAAAAATGTCTCTGATAGGACACACCCTTATTCTCCTTCACCTGTATACTTTGGAATGAGGATGTTGATGCCAACACTTGCATCAATGAAAATCTGTAGTTGATCCTTTTCTATGCATAACAAATGTCTCTGAAAGGCCACACCCTTCTTCTCCTTCACCTTTGTACTTTGGAATGAGTATGTCGATGCCAACACTTGCATCAATGAAAATCGATAGTTGATTCCTTGATCTGCATAACAAATGTATTTGACAGGCCGCACTCTTCTTTTTATTCACCTTTGTACCTCAAAATGAGTATGTTGATGCTGGCACTTGCATCAATGCAAATTTGTAGCTGACAATACATGGATTGCAACTTTTACAAAATTTTCAAAGCAATACCATACTTTCCAAGGGTTTATAAAACACTCATGGGGAAGTTTACAATGATTTTCAAGATAGGCCTAGGAAAAAATAATGTCTCTCACTCAACAATGGCTACAAGACCCATTACAATGTTTCCAAAACAGGCCTAGGAAAAACAATGCCTCTCGCTCAACAGTGGCTATAAGACCCATTACAATGTTGTTAAACAGGCCTAGGCAAAACAATGTCTATCACTCACAGTGGTTGGAAGACCCATTACAATGTTTCCAACAAGGATTAAAAGGTTTAGGAATAGAACAAAATGCCTCTCACTCTCATCATCACTTTCAAGAGTGGCTAATTACAGCCTTTTACATCAATAACATTAAGGTGAATACCACCCAAATGTGCACCATTGGAAACTCTATGGTTTTCAAACCCCCCATTACAAACATGTGCAACATAATAAATAAGGAAAATTCCATCATCATTACACTCGTCTTGCAATTATGAGACTTTTGGCTGTAAACATGACTACTTTCTGTCAAAGTGTCAAAAAGGCCTCTTACCGCACCATCTCGATTTGTGTGTAAGGCTCAACCAATGCATTTCCTACAATAATTCATATCTTGCTTCCCTACTGCAACATCAAAGACCAACATAATCTACAAACATACATTCATCCTTTTGCAATTTCCAAAAAGAGGCAAAAACCATAAATGCATAAAAATTACATTGGTTTTCATGCTAAGCCGCTCAACCGACTACTCAAATATTAACATACATAGCACCAAAAGGTCTATCTCATCATTCTACAACTTTTTACTATAAACTCGGCCCTATTCTAAAAGGTGAAACTCTGCCTTGAACAACATGCCAAAAATTAATGGCAAGCATGGGATTCTTCCATGAGCCCTGAAAATATGTTGCTCAGATCCAAATTCTAACTACACCAGTGGATTCTTAGTGATAAATTGTGCAAAAATGACTATAATTTTTGTCAAATTTCATAATTGTCACTTTCGAGACCCCCCTAGGCTCCCTACCTCAAAATGTGTGACACAACAATATGTATGAATTGCATTAATTGCAGACCTGTCTAAAAAATCATGCTAAAGGATGGTACCCTATAATAATAATAGGTCTATGTCTCAGTTTTTGTGTCCGTACTAGGCCTCGGTCTATGCGCGACCTTGGTCTGCATGCCAATGGAACCTTGCAGCACCTAGTTCCCGAGCTCTCTTTTCAGAACCTGATTCACAACATTTTTGGGTTTAAAAAGGTTAGGCATCCGTGGATATTTCAAAATCTCGGTCAGACATGGTGGTTGGCAGACTAATTTTAAAACATTTATTATCTGGAGATCCAGGTTCGAATCCCTAGATTGGAACAAAAATTTTGGCGTGAGTTGTATTGTGGTTTGGCTAGCCGGAATGGTATTGGATCCGATACCTACCGATCCAGACCTCTAGTCAACATTTTTAACTCCTGCCATTTATAAATTTTGACTGCCACTTCCGGTCATCGTTTTTTGGCCATCGACCAATCTGACGATCATTAATTTTTTTTTTAAATTTTGGACTCTATCCCTCATTGGGAATTTTTTAGGCTACCACGTGGTAGACTGTGACTGGCCCACATGGAGCCTAAACACTCACACAGTCATACCACATTTTTTCTCATTCAACATACAATGTGGCATCATTAGTGCAGTCAACACCTACGTCAGTGCCACATCAACAACCTAGTGAAAAACACATTAGCATTGTATTGCCATATCATATGTACAGATGACATGTGGCTCAATTTTACTGGTCCATTTGGACCCCTGAAAAGGCCAAATCCACCTGACACATGGAAACCTCTCATGCCGCAACATCATCCATCGTACTTCTCAGTCACTCTGCCATGTCATTGTTGTACTTCCCAGTCACTCTGCCACGTCAATGTCATACTACCCAGTCACTCTACCATGTCAACATTCTGTACAGTCCAATCACTCTACTGATGCCATCATCGTACAACCACATCATCCAACACGTCAACATCTGTACTGCCACGTTAGCCGACACGTCAGTGTCCGTACTACCACATGGCATCTGTACAACTAGCACATGACACATTTTTCCTGGTCCACATGGACCCCTAAAAGTGCCAAAAATTCATGACACATGGCAGCCTCTCGTGATTCCACATCATCATGCTGACATTATATTGACATCAACACTGTACGGATTTCACTAGAATTGTTTATTTGCCAAAAATTTGAGATGGCCACAACTTTTGCATCTTGACTCTGTTTGAGGTGTCGTTTGCATTGTTGGAAATATATCATCGATCTCTTCGACTTGGTGTTGTTTTCGTCGAATTATGGAAACTTTGATTTTTGGCGTTTTTTTTTAACTAAGGATCTAGCCTCCAACTGCATAAAATCTGGTACATACTTCTTGCTTGGTGTACCACGAAGCTCTGGGTGAAGCTTCCAACATTTTCTGCTCCTGTGACCACTCATTTTGTAGTGAGTGCAATAGTTTTGTGACTTCATGTCTGTCTCGCTTTCATTGTAAAGAGTTTTTCTCTTCCAACACTTTGCAACACTCTTGTTGTCCCAAGATTTTTTAGCAGACTTTGATTTCCTCCATAATCTCGTGCTAGATCTATCACTTTTAGAAAGGGATGTGGCATCATTTTTATTAGATGGTGTTAGTGATGATCTCATCTCTTTTCTTGAAGAATCCTCTGCTTATGCTTCTTTTGAGCATTCTCCTTCACCATACCCAGTCTTGCATATCGGGGTCTTCCTTCAACCTCCAGTGGTTGAATGATGCATTGGCTATCGATACCAAGACCTCCTCCTTTATACCCCATCTTCCTCAACAACTTCAAGCCAATTCCCTTGGTGTTCCTTTCAAAAAATCGAAAGGAGGCATCATCATTAATAAGGGAAGGAATTGAACATGGAGTATATATGCCATGGCCACAAGTTTGTCTGGTCTTGGAGGGACTTTCTGCTTCTCCTCTAGCGAAGCATTCCCCAACTTTCTCCTCAATATGTTATAGTTGCAGTCGTAATTGCATGTGAACATGAGCAAGTAATTTCTAAGAATTGCATATGGACATGAACATGACAATCATCATAATTAGGTGCATATGTGTAATTAAATATTATACTTAACCAAGCGAGAATGCAATAAAAAATCACACATATAATTTGACACCCATGTGTTAACGGAGGTCACCAAACTTTGTTGGCTACATCTCTGGATCCGCTTGGAATACAAATCATTTTATTATCCTTCCTTTAACAGGGCTAAAACCTTCTCACAAAATGTGATACATGCTCTTTATAGGGATGAAACCCAGAGTAGCCTTATCTTACCCAAAGAACTTAAATCTCTCACATAAGTGACATTTCTTCGGACACCAGAAGGACTACATTCCTCTCAATGCAAATCTCTCTCAAAGGGGCCTAAAAGGGCCTCAAGGTGGCCTCCCCATTTACAATGATTACATAAGGAATTTATATAGTTTCCCTCTCTCCATAATTCAAGGAGACAAGATCCACAATTTTAGGATTTAATAACAACTCAAAGACAAAAATGAGAAATCATCTCAACCAATCTAAACTTCCCCTTGTGACTAGGAAACCACTTGTGATCAAATGAGGAAGAATCCCATACCAACTAATGAGACTCTCAACTCCCCCCCTTAAAATTAGGAAATTAGTTTGCGAGGTAGGATTCTCACATAAAACTAATTTTCCCTTAAAACTAGGAAACTAATTTGTGAGGTGGATTCTCACAACTAATTTTAATTTTTTTTTTACGAATTAAATGAAAAATACATAAGCACATTATGCTAAAATGTATTAATCATTTTTACAATATGAAGCATTAAACATTCCTTTTAAACTTTGTTACCTATCATCAATTATCATTTTAATGATCTTCTTCATGGTGTACAAAGTAATGAATCCTTAAGTGGAGATCCTCCTTGATCACATATTGTAAAGTATGTGCATAGATAATTACATATGCTTAACTTGTCACACTTGAAGGTGATAAAGATACCTGTATTTCTATATGTTGATTATTATTGACGAAGTAACTTTTTATGATTGTTCCCTCAATTGAATTGTGTTTGTTTTCTCAATTGAATTGTAACTAATTGAACTAAAATATCAATACTTGTATATTTCATGATTCTCTAAATAAATTAAATTTATTTTATGAATTTCATAAAATAACTAAATTTTAACATTTTAACTTTCCATATAAAAACATATAAAAAGGAAATCTTTCAATCTCAATAACTAACAACAAAGTAAAGAAAAACAACTTTTTGTATTTGGACATGATAATGTATTGGTGTGGTGTGTGATTGTTCATTTCATTTGTTTATGTAGAAATAATGAGATGGAGGAACTTATAAAGAACGATGCATAAATTAACAAATAATATCATATTCATTAGAATATTTTCCTTGTTTAAATTATGCAAAATTATCAAATTCATAAACCCATAACGAGCATAGGTAATTCCTCCATTTGTAAAACATTATTATTATGTCAATCGTACATCATTCATTATTATTATCACAAGTATCTACGACGAGGAACTTTTACTGATGCTTAATTGCATGTGAACATGATCAAGTAATTTCTAATCATTGCATATGGACATGAACAAAAGCATCATAATTAGGTGCATATGTGTAATTAAATCTTCTACTTAACCAAGTGAGAATGCAATCAA
>SNQJ01S0211554.1:0-15926 GCA_010110895.2 Picea sitchensis | reverse complement strand
CGCAGGACTCACAATTGAGACCACTCAGGAACTAAACCAACACCATACCATTCTGGAAACCGTTGTAAACGCTGTTTTCAAACGCTCACCGTGTGAATCGAACCTGCGACCTCTTGGGCGCAAAAACCTTCACATCCACAACCGGTCGGCATGAGATTCGAACTTCCGACCTCTTTGGCACCCGTCGTAAGCTTCTTTCAAAAAACACTCCAGAACTCTTTCCTTAGTATGGATTCAAGATTTGTTATGAATCTTTTCGCAACCTAGATTGGACAGGGGTGGATTTGATCAAAGTTCGAAAAAAAGGCTACACATGAGATAGGGGACAGCCTGACTGAGAAAGTGATTCACCATTATACAGAGTAGGGGCTGAGCAGCTAGGGTTTTGCAATACGAGAGCGGCTGGCCATATCACTATATCGTTGATTATGACATTGTTCTGAACCTATGAGGTAGAGAATATAGAAACAAGGTTACTAGGTAGCATATACCTGCCGAATATAATAATGAAAGTATTGTTTAAGGAGATAGGGAGAGAAGGAGTAGGCATGAAATGACGAGATGACATAAATATTTATTACAATAACATTGGAGGAAGTGAAGGCAACAATAAGACTTCAAAGTTTTTGGCCAATAATATATTAGATAAATGAGATTTAAAATTTAAAATTAATCATTATTTTTTAAAATTTTAAATAAAAAGGTGTATATTTTATGGTCAACCGTGAACTAATAGAAAGTCAAACCTAACTCAACACTATATACCATGCTTATTGGCAAGTATAACAAATCTATATTTCTATTTCTATTTGACACTGACCCTAGAAGTAGAGAATTCGATCCTAACATGTTAGCTAACTCATTCTAACATATGTCATTTTACTCTACCTCACTTCTACCTCACTACTGTTCACTACTGTTCCTGCCCCTTTCTTTTATTGAGGTTGAAGCCTCCTTAAATTTTCTGGCATTGGATTCTTAACCTGGATGCATCTGATACCAGGTAAAAGGGAAGGAGATAGTTCTTAAATAAAATCAAATAAAAAATATATAAAATAATAAATAAATAAAAATTGTCTTTGTCAAGTTTTTTTAATTATGTTTTAATTTTTAATTTTAATTATGTTTTAAATTCTTGAAAGTCTAAACACTTCATAGTGTAATGCATAGTGTAATAGTTTAAAATTAGTAAGTAATAAATGCATAGGAAGAATCTTGTTGAAGGGGCATGATTTTACTTTTACCTAAAACTTAATATTTAGTAGATATGAAAACAATTATTCAAAACCATAATATATATTATAAATTACAATTTGTGAAAAATAAAATAAATTAATAATAACAAATTATTATTTTCAAAGTATATATTCATATATGTTAAAATTGGATTTTTATTGGGCATTTATATCAGCTAAAAGATTTTATGCTCAATAAAGTAACATGGATAATTATTAAAATAAGCAAAGATTGGATAACGTAGTAAGGCATTGGTATCTTCTCATCAAGTTCAATCTTTTGTGTAGTTTATGTATTATAAGTAATAAATAATCAAGTAATATTTATTATATTATATCTGTATAGTTTATCAATTATAGTTTAATAAAGTATATTTATTATATTATATTATTTTTAAATCAAGTGTATCTAATCAAAGGTTAAAATGTAGAAAGATAATTATAATTTCATATAGTGTCACATTTCCTAAACATTGTATTCTTGATTAATCTTTTATGGGTGACTACAATCCAAAATAAATTTTATTAAAAAAAATGTTATATAAGAAAGGTAATATGTTTAAAGCAAAGAAGTGTATATTGATGAAAATATCATGTTTCAAGCATATTAAAAGGTTAAGCAATGGTGAAACATAAAGTGTTATATATATATATATATATATATATATATAGTTTGTGTTATGGTGTGTGGCATTGCAAAGCTATGCATATAACTTCTTTTAGTCATTTTAAATTTTTTAGTCATTCTAATCCAACTTGACATGTTTTAAGTTTTGGGGTGACATAGTGAAACAAATATTATAACCTAGAAATTTATTTATTAACATAAAAAAAATGGATGATGTTTGGCTTTGTGATCACCCTCCACTTAGTAATTAATTGGGAGGCCATGAGTAAACTTGATTTCAAGGGAAAACATGGTCATAACTATGACTTGTACGGTAATGCCTAGAGAGGATCTAACGTTAGCAATGCTAAGAACAAAGGATACATCATCGTTATAAGAAAGACAATGACAAATTACGAGTTAGCAAGAAGATGACTCCATGAAGAGGTCAACAAACTCTAAAATTTTCCACAATGTTTATGTTAGGAGTCGCAACCTTTGATGGGTCCTACTCCTAATCCACGTATATTATATGATGAGTGTGAGAATATTTGTAATTTTTCTAGTGATACTTATTCTCCATAGAAGGAAGGTCATGTGGTAGTTTACCATTGGCTAGCAAAAGATTGTTTAGATAATAGAAAATTTGGTGTGGTGTGCTATTGAAATTTTAGCTAAATTAGGAGTGTAGTCTATGCACTTTGGGTTTCTTCTATACTTAAGTGTGAGTAGGAAAGGGTCTTGACCCTAGAGAGAGTGTAGTGCGAAGGAGGAAGTTGTGGGTTGTACTTAATCATTATGTAGGTTAGTATGGTGATACTGACAACATAAGATCGTAGTGGGTACTTATGTTTAGTTCCACATTCTAATGAACATTCAAATGGATATTGTAAGTGAGCCTATGATGTGAATTTAAAACTTGAGTTAGAATGATAAGTGAAGTATCATGACAATGTGTTTTATTATGTCATAAGGTGTGGCATGGTATATCAACCGAGTTCTATTAGTCACTATGCACGAGTCCATTGTAAGAGGGGTGAGCTATCTAAATGGGAGGGCACACCTTGAAATGCATTAATTGGTCTAGCAACTACTTGTTCACTAACAAGGATTTTTCCCTATGAAGAAACTATGTTTGGAAATAAATAAGTAAATAAATAAATCTATCTGAGAAATGATGAACACATGCTTCCCTTTGTTAAAAACGTCTTTCATGGTAGGGGAAAGAGCTTGAAAGTGCTAGAAATGGACAAGAAAAGAGCTAGACACCAAAATTGGTAAGTACTATGTAGGTATAGAGGATATAATTTTGAGACGTAAGAAGTACAATGCTGAGAAGAGAAGACCTCTAGGACAAATGACTAAATATTTTGGAATGAACTCTTGTAGTTAATTTATTATTGATATAAAATGTTCACTAACCCACGTGTTAACATAGTGCTCTTTATGTATAGGCATGTTTGTAATAGTGAATTATTGATAGAAAGTAGGATTTTCCTCGACCGTGATGAAGAGAATCCTATACTAGACAATTAACTTGTTTGAGATATAATTTATATAACTTAAGAAAAGAGAGATATTGAGGGCAATGGAAAAACAAATCGTGAAATAACAACATCACATGACAATCAATTAGCAGTATCTTTGCCAATGATTGTAAGCATGGAAAGTTTTGGCGTGTCAATCTCATGAGTGATGGAATATGTATTGTCAAGCTAGAGTGATGATCAAAGTCGACAAATGCTTGTCTATAATTATCAAGATATCTCAAGCGGAATTGTATGTATAACTTAATGCAAATTATGTCAAACTCAATATAATATTCACTTAACTAGAGAACCAATGATGAGATAAGGTTCTATTGGTGGTCAAACTAGTAGACTATAATTTAAATATGGAACTAAGGAAAAACAATATATAAGAAAAGAGTTTATTTTCATTAATTAAATTACAAGAGGTAATAAAATAGAGTTGGGACAATAAGGTGCCTACCAAATAGGGGTAGTGCAATCAAGATATTAATATATTCAACATGTTTAATCAAATGAAGGTCCAATGGGACCAATATAGCATAAGGTTTTCTATCATGGAAGACATATATAAGTTGTGTCAAGAATTTTTCCTTCATATTGAGATTGACCATAACTTTGGGACGAAGTTCCTTGAAGGGTGGGTGCATGTAACGCCCCATATTTTGGCCTTAGGTAGTTAGAACTTTGATTTTTCTCATCTTAGTAATTCATTGCTTAACAACTATTTGGACTCAACAATGTTGATATAGACATGTGACAAGTGTACATCTTGACCTATTTATGTGTTGCATACTATTATTTTCATTGTTATATGCTCATGATGATGATAACTCTTTGATTTGTTTAAACATTTAAATTAAGATGTGGAATTTAGGTACATGGATATCGATTCAAAGTTATGKTGTGAATGCATAACAAATGCAAGCCGTGATAAAAATAAACATAGATTTCTTAATTGAATGTCAATACAGATATGGATTCTTATATGAAATTATGATGTATATACATAGATATGAGTTATTGGTGAACTAACCTACAGGTTGATGAGTTATGTGATAGCCAAATGACTACAATAATAAGGTAACACGGATGTCGTAGACATCAAGATGATAGTGTATGTTATAAGTTATAATTATTATTTAATTTATGATTCAAAATATTGCTATGATTTGTGGTAAGTGTGGTTTTGACAGGACACACAACTTTCCCAGAGTGGTTGTTTGATGACGTGACTCTAAGAACAGTAGTTGCAAAATAGGGCTTGATGTAGGGTGTTGACCCTAGTTCTATAAGGGGGGGTGGATGTATTGCCCATCATTTATCCTCTGAAACCTAAAGTTGTGGGAGGGTCGTGTGAAGTCACGCCCCCCTAGACGTGTGATGGTGAATGCTAGTTTCCTGTTGGGGAAGCTTGGTCGAGATGTATGACACTTTCGCTTACAGGTTCTATATGGAATTAGCTCAATATAGTTGAAGCTCCAGCTTAGTCCAACAAAGGAAATGATAGGATGGAAGATGGAAGTAGGTTAGGAAGGAAGGATGAGTCGATGTTAGTTGAGAACACTAATTGGGGATTAGAGATGCCACTATTGTTTACTCACTTGGTTCCTACCATGTTTAAAACCCTCTTTGATTTCCTAATGATATTTTAAGTGTGATAATGAGTTATTAATGAATTGGTGTAATTTTGTTCGTTAAGATTATTAAATGATGCATTACTTGATCCGTTGTCCTACGTGTCTTGGTGATCATATAGGAACTGTGCACTAGAGGAAATGGTTGTTTATCGTTAGTACATACATGAGATATGTGTTTTCTAGCTACGCACACATACCTTACACATGTACACTAGTACAATTAATTAATGCATTAATTATTAAAGTAAATTATTAACTATTTAATTGAATGTTTATTGAATATGTAAATTATATTGCATACAAAATATCTAGAAGCATTAAATACCTTCTTGACTTTCATAGATGGTGGGTATGATGAATTAAATGAGCATGGTGGGGTGTTATGTACATTTTGGGGAAAATTGTCGAATTACATTTATTAGCTAGCATGAGAAGAAAGACTTTTCATTTTATTTATTGTTGTTTAATGCAAGTCATTTATAATTTAGCATTATTTTAATCTTTTCCCCAAAAATCTAGATAAGGAAGGTTGATGGATAATAATAAGGGTGATTGAGTGATCCAAAATCGGATCCAAGAGACTGATAGGGCTCAAAAACGCTCAAAAATGAAAGTTTTCAGAATGGACTGAAACCAATTCGATTGCGACCGACTCGTCGTGCTGCTTCTGGCCATATATTTACTTTCTCAAATGGACATTGTATGCGAGAGTTATCGCACTCTGACCGTTTTCCCAAACAACTAAAATGTCAACAGTCAAACTGGCAAAAACGTCAATGTTGACATCAGCATAACGTCAGCATGATGATGTAGCACAGAGACACGTGGCAGCACAGCAGTAGGTTGACTCAGCATATGACATATCCAATTAGATGTGGACAAGTGGTGCGTTCTCGACAAGTTGGTTGGTGCCACGTGGCCCAATCATGGGTTGCCACATGGCACCCCATCGTTTGGTGGTTGATCAAAAGTATTTTGGAACTCACGAGTTTCGAACTCGTGACCTATTGTAGGAGGCAAGTGCCTTGGGAAAGTTCCTTTTACCAACTCGCCAATGGTATTACTTGTTATATCAAGTCAGATTAAAATTATTTAAATTGCAATGTATTTATATGTGGGCGGAAAAGGGTTGGGGCTAAGCCCCAACCCATGGTTATATTATGGTGTATGACCACGATGCAAAAGGGGTGCGGACCTATGTATAACCACCCAGGAGCGAGTTTCCAGCACCCTCCATCTTATGAACTGGGGGCTATCCCCATACTTGCACGAGGTGGTATATCCTTAGCCCACAGGTCTCGTGGAATGCGCCATATATCCAGGTGCTAGCGTGGTTTAAGGGCCAATGCTTATCCAATTTATGTTTCCATATGACCAATAATAGGAGGTGCGCACCCATTTTGGGGGCTTTAGCCCAAATTAATATGCAAAGTGGGTTTTATTATACGGTTTTTGGATTTTATTATGATTTTTGGCCTGTTAATGGAGTATTTTGCCCATTATTATGAGATATTGGGTTGTTTTTGAGCCCAGAATTTTGGGAGGAAGTTGGGGAAGGATAACCAACTTCAGATCTATAAAAACCAGGCATGTTTGAGGCCATGAAGGACAGTCAGATCAGAGTTATGCTGAAGCAAAGCCAAGTCAAAGTCATTTTTATGCAAGGAAGTTGTTGATGAGCAGACGCTTGCAGGCCATTTCTGTGTCGTCAATTGTGTTGGATTTCTGAGGTCGAGCAGAACACAATGAGACTAGTATGAGATCCATTTGATGTACGTTTTTTATACTTTGCAAGCATTTAAGAATTAATAAAGAAGCCTCCCCACTGAGACAAAGGCCCGGAGATGTAGGCAATTTTGTGCCGAATTTCCTTATCACTTCTCTTGTTATGGTTTGTTGTTCTTATTGCTTATGTTCAATTCTGTATGCGAGTTTATGGTTGTGATATAATTATTTTATCTTCATCCTCTTTCATTAATCTTTCTGAATCGTTAATTAACACATGCAATTAATAACTCAACCACAGTCATTGAAAGATCTTTTTGAATCAAGTGGTATCAGAGCTAGTTGACATTTGGAATTTGAGTTTTGCATGTTAGCTAGGGAAGAGCTCATCTCAAGGGAGCAAATGGCATCTACAGGAGGACTTTCTCAAAATGAGAAGGAGTTCATAAATGCATTGTTTTCCATGGCTGAGATGGTGAAGGTGTTGTATGAAGACTACTTGGAACGAAAGAGCACGGTTCAAGTGAAAGCTTCAAAGAACAACAAAGGAAAAGAAGGATTGAAGGAAGTACCTTCTACATCTGTTTCATAAAACATATCTGAGGTATGCAGTGAAGGTTATTCATCAAATTCTCCTTCTTCTCATCAAGTCGGTTTTGGTGTATTCGAAAAACATACAAAAGGTGTAGGTTTGAGAATACTAACCAAGATGGGTTATGAAGAAGGGAAGGGCCTTGGATGTAAAGGTCAAGGCATTGTTAACCCCATTGAGGTTGTGGAAAGGCATTGATATTTGGGATTGGGATATGGCAAAGGGGACCTTGGAGAAACCTCCAAGATAGGTTCCAAAACTTCGAAAGCAAGTAATGCTTCAAATGGCCAACTTAAGACATTGCAGGAACACTTCACAAAAGGTAATGGCGCATCACTTCAGGATTGTGGTAGTGAATGCAAGTCATCTCCAAAGCAAAGTGAAGATCAACATGGAAGGTATAATGGTCATGTTTTTATCAATTCTCCTTTTGATTATAATAAGCATAATCAAGTAATCCAGAACTTGTGGAATCGTTATCCATGTACTTATTGTCACTCACCCAAGCATTGTGTTGTCAAGTGTTGGAAGAGACAAAATTTGTACAGGAAACCTATGTCGACCAGGAAGGAAACACGACACAAAGGCTCAACTCCACAACGGAAGAAAGAGAAGGGTAAACAGGTATGGATGCCAAAAACTCATTGCACGTTTTGCAACAAGAGTGGACATCAAAAGGCTAGTTGTTGGAAGCTTAATCCGGAGCTTCGTCCAAGGAAGGAAAAAATGATTTTGCATGTACTCACGAAGGAGGAAGAATTACCAGCGAAGCAAGAGGAAAAATGTGAAGGAAAGAAACCAGTCACTTGGTTTTGCTAGAAGTGGATGTCTCAACTTCATTGTATTTTTCTTCCATTGTAATCACACATGTTGAAATGATGACCAGTTATAACATCATTTTTGTACAACATTGTGTTTTGTTTTTCTTGTTATGAGTATATAATTAGTCAAAGTCCATTTTTGTAACCTTTTGGGGACCAAAAGGTCATTTAGTGGGGAGGTATGATCCATAATCAGATCCAAGAGACTGATAGGGCTCAAAAAGGCTCAAAAATAAAAGTTCTGAGAATCGGCTGAAACCAATTCCATTGCAGTCGTCTCATCGCGTTGATTCCGACCATATGTTTACTTTCTCAAACGGACGTTGTAAGCGAGATTTATCACACTCTGACCATTTTCCCAAACAATTAAAAAGTCAACAATCAAACTAGCAAAAAAGTCAATGCTGACATCAACATGATGTCAGCATGTTGATGTAGCACAGAGACACATGGCAGCACAACAACTGGTTGATTGGGCAGATGACAGATCCAATCAGATGTGGACAAGTGGTGCGTTCTCAGCAAGTTGTTTGGTGCCACGTGGCCTAGTCATGGGTTGCCATGTGGCACCCCATCGTTTGGTGGTTGATCAAAAGTATTTTGGAGCTCACGAGTTTCAAACTCGTGACCTGTTGTAGGAGGCAAGTGCCTTGGGAAAGTTCCTTTACCAACGCGACAATGGTATTGCTTGTTATATCAAGCTCGATTACAATTATTTAAATTGCAATGTATTTATATGTGTGTGGAAAAGGGTTGGGGCTAAGCCCGAGCCCATGGTTATATTATGGTGTATGACCACGGTGCAAAAGGGGTGAAGACCTATGTATAACCACCCAGGCGTGAGTTTCCAGCACCCTCCATATTATGAACCGGGGGCTATCCCCATACTTACGCGAGGTGGTATATCCTTAGCCCACAGGTCCTTTGGAATGCGCCATATATCCAGGTACTAGCATGGTTTAAGGGCCAACGCTTGGCCAATTTTTGTTGCCATATGACCAATAATAGGGGGCGTGCACCCATTTTGGGGGTTTTAGCCCAAATTAATATGCAAAGTGGGTTTTATTATATGGTTTTTGGATTTTATTATGATTTTTGGCTTGTTAATGGAGGATTTTGACCATTATTGGGAGATATTGGGCTCTTTTTGAGCCCAGATTTTGGGAGGAAGTTGTGGAAGGATAACCAACTTCAGATCTATAAAAACTAGGCCTGTTTGAGGCCATGAAGGATATTCAAATAAGAGTTATGCTGAAGCAAATCCAAGTCAAAGCCATTTTTATGCAGGGAAGTTGTTGAGGAGCAGACGCTTGCAGGGCATTTCTGGGAGCTACACTCGGTCTTTTTCAGTGCCGTCAGTTGTGTTGGATTTCTAAGGTTGAGCAGAACACAGTGAGACCAATATGAGACCCATTTGATGTATGTTTGTTGTACTTTGCAAGCATTGAAGAATTAATAAAGAAGCCTCCCCCACTGAGACAAAGGCCTGGAGACGTAGGCAATTGTGTGTCGAACTCCATTATCAGTTCTCTTGTTATGGTTTGTTGTTCTTTATGTCTTTATGGCTGTGATATAATTCTCTTATCTTCATCCTCTTTCATTAAGCTTCTTGAATGGTTAATTAACACATGCAATTAATTACTCCACCACAGTCATTAAAAGATATTTTCAGATCAAGTGGTATCAAAGCTAGTTGACATTTGGAATTTGAGTTTTGCATGTTAGCCAGGGAAGAGATCATCTCAAGGGAGCAAATGGCATCTACAGGAGGAATTTCTCAAAATGAGAAGGAGTTCATAAATTCAATGTTTTCCATGGCCAAGATGGTGAAGGTATTGTATGAAGACTACTTGGAACGAAAGAGCACGGTTCAAGTGAAAGCTTCAAAGAACAACAAAGGAAAAGAAGGATTGAAGGAAGTGCCTTCTACATCTGTTTTATAAAACATATATGAGGTATGCAGTGAAGGTTATTCATCAAATTCTCCTTCTTCTCATCAAGTTGGTTGTGGTGCATTCGAAAAACATACAAAAGGTGTAGGTTTGAGAATACTTACCAAGATGGGTTATGAAGAAGGGAAGGGCCTTGGATGTAAAGGTCAAGGCATTGTTAACCCCATTGAGGTTGTCTAAAGGCCTCGATATTTTGGATTTGGATATGGCGAAGGGGACCTTGGAGAAACCTCCAAGATAGGTTCCAAAAATTCGGAAGCAAGTAATGCTTCAAATGGCCAACTTAAGACATTGCAGGAACACTTCACAAAAGGTAATGGCACATCACTTCAGAATTGTGGTAGTGAATGCAAGTCGTCTCCAAAGCAAAGTGAAGATCATCATGGAAGGTATAATGGTCATGTTTTTATCAATTCTCCTTTTGATTATAATAAGCATAATCAAGTAATCCGAAACTTGTGGAATCGTTATCCATGTACTTATTGTCATTCACCCAAGCATTGTGTTGCCAAGTGTTGGAAGAGACAAAATTTGTACAGGAAACCTATGTCGACTAGGAAGGAAACACGACATAAAGGATCAACTCCACAATGGAAGAAAGAGAAGGGTAAACAGGTCTGGATGCCAAAAACGCATTGCACGTTTTGCAACAAGAGTGGACATCAAAAGGCTAGTTGTTGGAAGCTTAATCCAGAGCTTCGTCCAAGGAAGGAAAAAAGGATTTTGCATGTACTCACGAAGGAAGAAGGATTACCAGCGAAGCAAGAGGAACACTGTGAAGGAAAGAAACCAACCACTTGGTTTTTCCAGAAGTGGATGTCTCAACTTCATTGTATTTTGCTTCCATTAATGTAATCACACATGTTGAAATGATGACCTGTTATAACATCATTTTTGTACAAAATTGTGTTTTGTTTTTCTCGTTATGAGTATGTAATCAGTCAAAGTCCATTTCTGTAACCTTTTGGGGACGAAAAGGTCCTTTAGTGGGGAGGCGTGATCCAGAATCAGATCCAAGAGACTGATAGGGCTCAAAAAGGCTCAAAAATGAAAGTTCTTAGAATCGGTTGAAACCAATTCCATTACGACCGACTTGTCGCACTAATTCCGACCATATATTTACTTTCTCAAACGGATGTTGTATGCGAGAGTTAATCGCACTCTGATCATTTTCCCAAAGAGCTAAAAGGTCAACAGTCAAACTGGCAAAAAAGCCAATGCTAACATCAGCATGATGTCAGCATGTTGTTGTAGCACAGAGACGTGTGGCAGCACAACAGTAGGTTGACTAGGCAGATGACAGATCCAATCAAATGTGGACAAGTGGCATGTTCTCGACAAGTTGTTTAGTGCACGTGGCCCAATCATGGGCTGCCACGTGGCACCCCGTAGTTTGGTGGTTGATCAAAAGTATTTTGGAGCTCATGAGTTTCAAACTCGTGACCTGTTGTAGGAGGCAAGTGCCTTGGGAAAGTTCCTTTACCAACACGCCAATGGTATTGCTTGTTATATCAAGCTCGGTTAAAATTATTTAAATTGCAATGTATTTATATGTGGGCAGAAAAGGGTTGGGGCTAAGCCCTAGCCCATGGTTATATTATGGTGTATGACCACGATGCAAAAGGGGCGTAGACCTTTGTATAACTAGCCAGGCGCGAGTTTCCAACACCCTCCATCTTATGAACCGGGGGCTATCCCCATACTTGCGCGAGGTGGTATATCCTTAGCCCACAGGTCCCGTGGAATGTGCCATATATCCAGGTGCTAGCATGGTTTAAGGGCCAGCGCTTGGCCAATTTTTGTTGCCATATGACCAATAATAGGGGGTGCGCACCCATTTTGGGGGCTTTAGCCCAAATTAATATGCAAAGTGGGTTTTATTATATGGTTTTTGGATTTTATTATGGTTTTTGGCATGTTAAAGGAGGATTTTGCCCATTATTGGGAGATATTGGGCTCTTTTTGAGCCCAGATTTTGGGAGGAAGTTGGGGAAGGATAACTAACTTCAGATCTATAAAAACCAGGCCTGTTTGAGGCCATGAAGGACAGTCAGATCAGAGTTATGCTGAAGCAAATCCAAGTCAAAGCCATTTTTATGTAGGGAAGCAGTTGAGGAGAAGACGCTTGCAGGCCATTTCCGGGAGCTGCACTCAGTCTTTTTCAGTGTCGTTAGTTGTGTTGGATTTATGAGGTTGAGAAGAAAAAAGTGAGACCAGTTTGAGATCCATTTGATGTACGTTTACTGTACTTTGCAAGCATTGAAGAATTAATAAAGAAGCCTCCCCCACTGAGACAAAGGCCCGGAGACATAGGCAATTTTGTGTCGAACTCTGTTATCACTTCTCTTGTTATGGTTTGTTGTTCTTATTTCTTATGTTCAGTTCTGTATATGAGTTTATGGTTGTGATATAATTCTCTTATCTTCATCCTCTTTCATTAAGCTTCATGAATGGTTAATTAACACATGCAATTAATAACTCAACCACAGTCATTAAAAGATCTTTTCGGATCATTGAGGAGACTTGGGGAAGGGTGTATGGAAACTTGATAAATAGGGAGGATTGGGAGGTTGGAGCATGATGAGAGGTATTGAAATCTTTGGAAGATATATTTCTTATGATGGTTTTCTTTTAGCATTGTTCTTTGTTGTTCTTGGAGTCACGAGCACGGAGGGCCAAGAAACCAAAAGGTTTCTTGGAGCTAGGAAGTCGGCTAGGCTCCTAGTTGGTTGGGAGGATTCTGTTGTTTCACTCTGGGAAAGCAGGAAAGAATGATTGGAAGTGCCTAGGACTACATTAAAACTTATGAGCTTCAACAAACTAAGGAGGAGGTATTTTTCGGTGGTATTTGTTATTGATATTGTGTATATACTTTTGTTTTAAGTTCTAAACCTTAGAGTCAACCTATTACTTATTTCATCATGTTATTTAGATTTATCATTGAGCAAATGTAGAAGAATTGTGTGAATGAAAAATCAATGAAATTATGTTAAAACAAAGTTGTTATTGTGTATGTATGTAATGAATGATTAATTACCTAGAATCTTGGATGGGTGCTACAAATATCATGTTTTGGCACGGGGGTGGCCAGAGCGCTAAGAATGAATGCCTCTCAGACTACAGTTGGGTGGAGAGGCTAACACCCACAGTTAGTTGGTCGGCTATCAATTGTAATAGATAAGTGTTCTGTTTACCCTGTGCACTTATCTTGAAATGCATGTTTTGAATGTCTGGGTTTACTTATCTCCGAGTTAATTGGGTAATGTTATGTTATCTACTTTCGAAGTTATATGCTTGTGCGTGCATTTTATAGTTGAACAAATGAACCTTTGATATTCTATAAGTTTCAATTTTTTTCTCTTTTGTAATACAGGTGCAAGGAATACACATATACCTGTCTAAGTATAAAAGCTCAAAGGAGAGACCCATGCACAATTTGCAGGTCCAACACTTAGTGAGGCATTGAAAGGTTCTCAAGGTGAGCAAGAGAAAGGAGTGAACGAGAGAATTTTCTAAGTCTCAAGCTCATGAAAGATATCGATATTTAGGTCTTGAAAGGGAGGATTCATGTATTTGGAGGGTGAGCAGACGAGATCCATTCGGGTGGAACCAAAGTCTTTCACGACCGTTGGGTCTGGAGAAGAAGCGTGAGTGTTTATCCCTCGAGTCTTTCGGACTTCGCAAGTTCGGTGGATGTTGTATGTTCATTGTAAAGGAGGATAATTATCCGAAGTCTCAGAGCTTGAAGTTAATTTGGATTGTTGGTAGTAGAGGGACAGGTGGTCCTCAGATCAACAGTTATCTGGAAGTATGGTTCTTCGGTGAACTCGAAATACAATCACAAGAGCATGCAAGTTACGTGAAGCTCATTGGCATAAGGTGCACATGGTGACAAATCGAGTGTGGTTCAAAGTTCGACACTCTGGAATATCTGAGGTGTGTTGCGCTTTGGGTCGAGAACTTCCGAAGGTCGGAGTAGATCTTGATCGCTCATTGTAGAGTGCTCTTGGATTGTTGATTAGATTTCTCCGCGTGTTCGAAGTTTGGAACCCCAAAGGGAAGTGTGGTTCAAGGCAAGGAAACCTCTGAACGTTGAAGTTACAAAGTGACGTGAACCGTAGATTTGAGAATGCATCGAGATCCCTCCTATCCATTGAATCCAGACTGTAGTCAACACTTCGGCGAAGTCTTACTTCGAGAGGATGGCGATGTCATGACATTAAACTCCCTAAATGTCAAATATGAAAATAAACGTGAACCATAGATATAAAGACCCTTCGAGATCTCTCATGACTGTTATATCTAGACCATGGTCAGCCCGACGTTGACCACTTTGGGAGCAAGGAGGAAGTCACACCAAGAAATCCCCAAACACCGAAGTTACGAAGTAACGAAGGCCGTAGATCCAATGATTACGTGGACACACCTTTACCATGAGATCGAAAGGCTTGGAAGGTCATCATACGGGATGACGTGGCAAGCTGACGTCACTTAGGGTGACGTTGACCCAAGAACGATGTGCCATGTGTCACCTGGATTCGTATGTTTTGCAGAACCTATATGTCCATTAAAATGTGACACATGTCACCCACTGAAGTGGCCACATGTCATCTCTTCCTTGTTGCGTGTCACCTTCCTGGCATGCATTCATTTTTTTACTGGCAGGTGGAGTACTCTGGACCCACATGTCCTTACCCATGTGTTTAATACGTCACCTCAAATAAGGGTGAACCCTTCGGGAGTTAGGGACTTCGGGACTCCGGTGGTATGGGGTGTAGTATTGTAGATAAGTAAAAATATCCGAAGGTCGGAGCCACGTGACAAGATTTCGGGCTCCGGAGAATAGGCGTGCAGAAAGGAGAAGAGACGTTCAACGTTGAACACCGAACTTCCCTCTAACTCGTGTGTTAAATGAAGATTATGTCCCGCTGTTGGATTGAACGGTGGACAAACCTCCCTGTGGATGTAGGAACTTGGGGATAGTACGAATGAGGTGGAATCACGTGAGCATTGTGTGGCCCAAGTCTGATGTATTCCCGAAGAACTTCAGAAGGCCATAACTTGCAACCCAGAGCTCGGATTTGAGCCTAGTAGCAGTCATTAGAATGTTATGGGTAAGTAGAAGAGGATGCATACCTCAGATAGAGGAATTCGAGATGTTTAAGGAAAACAAAATTTAGATGCCCCGTTCCTTAAAAAGGTACTTATGAGGTTGGGTGTGTTACAATTCTATATTTTTGCTCTGGTGGGTCCTCCTTTTATTTAAGATAAGTGTTTCATTGCTTTCTTGGGGGATCCTAGGGCGAAGCATATGAAATATTTATACATAGGATTTTATCTTTTACCCAACAACAATCCCTCTAGGCCTTCAACCCCTTCTTACCATAGAATGAGGGACAACCCCTTCTTGGGTCAGTACACCCTGAAATCCCAAGAGATAAGGAAACATGGGGTTTAAGTGATGAAAAGTGGTAAGTATGGTCGGGAACGATATGATGGATCTTCAACGGAGTTCCTAGTAGAAAACCCATTCCCAAGGAATACCACTTACTAGGGCACAATGTCAACCGCCAAGGTGTAACATGGCAAAAGGAATAATGTCCAATAATATGTCATGAAATCCAAAGCAGTCAATCTAAGAAACAACATACTCAAATGCCTCAAATATTGAAATGACACTCACCATAATCCCCTGATTTGTACCTCATGGAGCAAGGCCCAGTGCCTCTCAGAAGCCAACTAGTGTGGTGGATGCCATTTGAAAATCTATGACCTTTGTGGTGGTGAGAAGGGTCTCCATCTGCACAAGTGGATATTGTCAGTCA
>SNQJ01S0211553.1:1233-15894 GCA_010110895.2 Picea sitchensis | reverse complement strand
TACTTGATGGAGAATTTCAAGAGAAATAAAATAGAGGATACATCCTATGGCCATATCTTGCCTATTGAGAAAATCATTTTTCTCATCAGCAGAATCAGTCTCTACTTCCATTGCCATGGTTATTTGGTATAAGCCTCTACTTCTGATAAGAAGTAGAATCTTTGGCTTCCACTCCAAATAGTTATGAAGCGTGAGAAGTATTATCGGTGAGTAAAACATAAATTCCATCTTTTTTGCGTTCTTCAATCTTCGGTACCTGCAAAAATAATTTGGTGTAGCTTTTTCTTAGCAGTCTGTCAGCTCTGATACCATGTAAATGTGTTGAACCTACACATAATATATCTATCTATAAAATACCAGACACATTTGCAGAGAGAAATTGAGAAAGAAGAAGCAAGAGAGAAAGAATGGAAGAATTCTCATTAACTGTAATCCACACTCAAAGAGTGAATAATTTACAATAGATATAAGATACATGAGTAAATAATGAGCCATAGTGGTGGTCTAGAGTGATCTAGACACACACCAACAGTTACAGGAGTAAACTTCGACCTAGTCTAGTCTCTCAGGTAGTTACGGGAGTGAACTGCCACTTAGTTGAGTTAACTAGTCAACTAGTCTTCAGTTAACTGACTGAATAGAGAGTAGTGAGGAGTTAACTCGGGAAATCAAGGGTAATGTGCCAGTTTGGTGATGATACCAAGGAAAATGTTCATTAGTTGGTGATGATCCCAATGTTTCATGGTGACAAAACCAATGCAACATCTAAACTCAACTCAACTAGTCAAACTGAAGTGTCAACTAAAAGAGAATATTCTCCAGGTGGAATATTCTCCCCTAAAATATAGGAGATTGGATAATGACTAATTATGAATAATAAACAAGGAAAAACCTTAGAAAAAATAAATCATAGGTGTGTGTGAAGTAACTCCAACAAAGTTATTGGCATGGGATCATAACACAGACAATGAGTATAGAATTTCCATGACTTTCATTCAAAGGATGAGATTTATCCATAATGAGTTTTTTGAAATATGTCATGGGGAGAGATAAAATGTTGATGCCAAGTTTCAAAAGCAATGTTGTATGGAAATGGGATTCCCACTTGATGATGAAAATACAAAAGAAAAAAATCGCAAAGGAAGTGATGTATTTAGAGTTGTGGATAGTTATTTTCAATTGGGATTTAGAACTGGACAGGTGTGGGATTCAATAGATGAGATCTTCACCCTATGGGAAAATATTAATATAAAAAATTAGAGAGTTAAGAAGGCTAAACCATTGATATATGGCACAAGTAAGATAGGTCCCGAAATAAAAAATTCTTTCAGATGATATGACTATAACACCTTGGAGATCAATACAAGGAGTGAAGGATGGGAAACTTATCATAGCTATATTATCACGTGTAAGGTTGGGACAATTGTCAATGGAAGAAATGTGTGATGAGTTTAAAAAGTAAGTTTGTTGAGTTATTTTTATTTATGTTAGGACAAGAAAATTAATTTTTTCAGTTTAACATATCAATGTTCTAAGTATTTTTTTATACATATCATTATAACATTTTTTTTATTTAGTCACAAGGCGTCTATGAGAATACAAGAGAAAATGATCAAGATGTTGAATGAAGAAAGCTGGGATGATGTTAAACTCAACTATCCATACTCAAGCTCTACAGAAGTATTGAAACAATTTTTTGTTGCTTTCAAAAAGGTATGTTGATTTATTACATTCATATTATTCGTTTGTAAGTTAATTTAATTATATTTTAAGAGTTATAGATATATAACTATATGTTTGTTTGTTTCATTAAGGATTCCAAAGAAGAATGCAGATGCAGTACCTGAAACTTTCAAAAGTTTTATTCAAAAAGATGTTGAGATCAATTCTTGCTTCTGAATTTTCCCTTCCTTTTCTATTTTCCCAACTTATTTTTTCCATTTATATTCCCTCTTCTATAGCTACCCTCATTTCCCTTTTCTTTTCTCCCTTATCTTTCCCTTTCTAGTTACCATACTTAGTCACATTTCAAAAAATTGACAGTTTCTTGGGTTGGCAGACTTGCGGGTCTTCACCTCCATTCATGTTCCTATCTCATGAGCTTGACCGACCGCCTTGTTATAACATACTTAACCATTTTTGCAATTGCGGGTTCACGGGTTCAAGATTTCATCTTCCAAGTTCCACGATATCCATTGTGCACCTAAAGGCCCATGATCTACATTATGATTTCCAAAATTGACTATGTGTAAGAGGGTGAACTATGAAATTGATCTAGTTACCTTCCGGTATCAAGCATTGTGGAGACACAAGACTTGTCTATATTTTTACGAAGTTTACAATGATTTTGTTTCAGTTTTCAAAGGATTGTTATTTAGTAAAAATACCCCTAGGATATCTGACCACGAAAATAAATTCTTCGAGAAAAGGGAACGATATAACAGATGGAAAATCATAGTGTCATCAAGATCTTCTGTTCCAAACAAAATCCCTCTTTTCTTCCTTACCATGTATCTGATAAATTGTTTATCACGGAAGTGGCAAGGCAATAGCATTTATGGCTACACTTTTTCCACGAAAAATGGAAAAAGCAAGACATCCCCTTGCCTTGGAAAATTGGAGATTTTGCATTCAAAAACATAAATAAAATTGATGAATTTGTTAGTCACTTCAACAATGTAAATCTGAAGTATGTTGAAAGGATAAAGGGGTTTGACCCTAACAAAATCTTTGTGGAACATATGTTGTCAATAGGATTCAACAACTAGTTCATTCATACTATTTTAAATGAAGAAGAAGATAACAACCAAGGTGCTCATGTACACAATGTTGGTGACTTGGAAACAAAAGTTAGTACTAACGAGTTTTACAAGCAAATGGGAAAGGGTTCCAATGAGAAGAGTGCCCAGTCTCTAGTTGTTACTCCTAAAACTACCACAACCCGGAGCAATGCTCCAATGACCCACCCAACTAGGAAAATTACCAACAATAGTTCAAGCGGTGAAGGAGAGAAAAGTCCCCCACTTGGAAAAATTGAGAGCTCACACAAGCTCCCTCTGAGAAAAAAGAGGAAGAATGTTGTGCAAGAGGAAGAAGAAAACATCGTAGAAAATGACATCAATAGCTTCTCTCTTGAAGACATGTAGCTCAAGGTGGATATTGAGAAAATGTTTCCCACAATTGATCAGCCGGGAAATATTGACCAACAAAATTCATCATTAGAAATCATTGAGAATGAGACCTTCAGTGAAGAAGAGTCATTCACTTTTCAAAGCATTGTATTTGACGAGGAATCTAAGAAATTGATTATTGAAAAATGTGATATGAAAAATAAGAAAGGAAAATCTCATTCATAGGTTGACCTAAAAGATATGCGGTCATCCAAAATCTCTAAAATTCACAGAGCAACTAGGGATGCTCTTGATGATTCCATTGGTGGTTTGGAAGTAGAGAACACAAAGTTGAAAGAAAGGATCAGGGACCTGGAAGACGCATTAATGCCTCTTCCACTTCTTGCAAGTCCTTTGTCAATAGTCAAACCCACCACACTTGTTGTTAAGTTGAAAGGACCTTCAAGCCTACTCACATCATCCAGGAGTTATGTATAAATAAATATTAAGAAAAAATGGCATTGATCACAGAGGCATGGGAGGTTTCGAAGAATATTGTTTCTTTTGTTTCGAGGGAAAATGCCTTCCATGAATATTTGCAAGTTGATCTAAAGAACAAAGAAGGTTTTTGCATTGATATTGTATTACCCTTTGGAAACAAAGTCTCTAACATGAAGGAACTAAGAAGATGATAGGAGGATATGTCATCCCCAAGTTGGATAAAACAGTTGAATGCTTGTTGGAAGGAAAAGATTAAAAATTTGAATAATAATGTTCAAGCATGTGGCGAGGCCATACTGAAAAAAGGAAGAATTGTTCAAGAGGCTCACAAAGATATACCTAGTAGGAGGTACTAACAAAGTACAAGACCCTAAAGTGATTCTCAACTCAATGTTCCTAACGAAGCAACAATTTGACGAACAAGTTGAGATATTTAAAGGGTTATCAGTTGAAAAGTTTTACGGTATACTCGAATGTGATCAAGACGACATAGACAATTGTCTAGTGGACAATTCCATGAAGAATCAAGATATTGAAGAAGTATTACATGGCATTTCCCTTGATTTGAGAGACCTGGAGGGTGAGTTATTCAACATCAAAATTTGACATGAGATAAATGTCGCACCAATGAAAAACTATATTGAAGAATAGCTCAAAAAAGCAATCAAAAAATTGACCAATGAAGGGCAAGAAACAGTTGAGACGGTTCCTGTAACCGTTAATGAAGACAATAAAGGACAGGAGCAAGAAAGTAAAGAGACGAGAGACCATCATAGTAAGTTTGTGTTGATCACATCTTTCTTTCTTTATCAGTTATTTCATCCTGTTATTCCACTTATTTAACTAAAAAGGTTTAACCGAAGTCTGATAACTTCTCCCTATCTTCTTTCCAGATCTTTTTGTTCTACCATCGCCCACCATCCTCCTTCTACAAGATTATTTCTTGTTTATATTTTCTTTATGTTTCACAGGATCCCCAATCCCAGTCCTAAGGATGAACGCATTTTAAATTTCAAGGCTTTGTAACAGAATATATATTTTTTTCAGAATTTTCAAGAGAGTTATTTTGGGATCAGTTTTGACTGTGCTTTATAACTCTGAGTTTTGAGTATAAAGTATTTCAGATTGATCTATCATTATCTTTATTTGAGTTGCCCATGTTTTTACTCTGTTAAAGTTCTCTAATGCATACAAACCATCTTCTTTTTATTTTATGTGATCGGAAATCTTTAGTTTAACTATGATGGATATGAAGAAATTTTGTCTATCTTTTTTAAATGTATGAAGTGTGAAGAAATTTTGTCTATCAAAATGTCTCAGATGGATACCTTGGAGGAAGCAATGATTAAATCCAATGAGATGGAAGAAATTATGATTGAGACAGGTGTCGACCCTGACATTATCCTGGGAAAGGTACAAAGGCATTTGGGAGACTTAAATATTGATAATCAAGGAGCCTGTAGTTCAAGAAAGAATGAAGCATTAAAGCCATGATTGACCCAAAATCAAACTATTGGAGGATGATTTTTCAAGGGAACCATACCATATGTGAAGGTAGACCCTGTTGTGGCACAAGAAACCAAGAAAAGAATTGAAATTGCACAAATGAATAGAACTATCAGGAAAATGCAGAATGAGATAATCAGACTAAGAAGGGGGGGGGGTAATTATGTAGCAAATCCAAGAATTGCAGTCTAAGAGAAAAGAAGGAATCCTCCCCAATACAATAGAGTGAGGTTTGAAAACATGGATAATCTGCAAAGACCAAGGGTCCCGAGGAACTCAACCCCCAATGCCTTTGTTATGGATTGTGTATATGATGAGAAAATGGTTGAGAAAGAGAACTATTACTCACATGATGAAAGTTTTGAAAATGTACAGATGGACAGATGCTAGACGTATATGTATATATTTTAAGAAGGTGACAATGACCCCAACTCACAAGAAAATGTCGACCAGACAAGAGGATTTGTAAATAGATCCAAGAGTAAAAATGATTTTGAAAAGGAAAACCAAATGAACTGTACCAAATATTATGAGACTGGTGAAAGTATATATGCAATTGATTCCATACAAGTGCCAGCTTATGGAGAAATCAAGGACTTTTATGCTTGGATCACAGTGTCTCCCCATATTATTATAGTTTTCAATATTATTATGGTAGACCTTCCTCCGGCATATGGAGTTGTTTTGGGAAGAGATTGGTCATCCATGATCATGGGATACATAATGAATGATGGAAGTTGCATGATGTTGCCAGGCAAAGAAGGATCTATGATTAAGGTTCCTCGTGAACCTAGGAAACCCTTATCTTTCAAAAAGAAAGATAATAAATTAATGGAAGATTATAATAACACCTTGGGAGACATATGCATATGCTAGGATGCCCTTTAGTTTAAAGAATGCAGGAGCCACATTTCATAGGGCCATGGATCATGATTTTAATGGGTTGATAGGAAAATTCATGGCGGACTATCAAGATGACTTGACAATACATTCAAAAACAAGGGGTGATCACATTCATCACTTGAGAAAAGTTTTCGACAGATGCAAATTATATGGTGTTTCTCTAAGTCCAAAGAAATGTTTATTCGTTGTAACTCAAGGCAAACTATTGGGTCATATTGTATGCAAGGAATGGGTTTATATAGATCTAGAAAGAGTTAAATCTATAAATGAAATCAAGCCCCAATCATCTAAGAAAGAAGTTCAATCCGTTTTTGGTAAGATCAGCTTTGTGCAAAGATTTGTTCCTGACTATGAAAGTATTGTGAAGCCGATCAATTTATTGTTGAAAAATAACCAAAGGTTTGAATGGACAACAGATACAAAAGAATCTTTCAATAATATCAAAAGGGAAATCACCACATCTCCAATCCTCATTAGCCCAGATTTTCAAAGGGATTTTATCATTTATTTGTTCACTACAGAAACAGTTGATGCATATGTTGTTACTCGGAGGAATACCAAGGGTGAAGAACTCCCAATCAGTTTCATGAAAAAAACCCTTCACAATTATGAATTGAGGTATTCATAACTGGGAAAGCAAGCCCTGGCTCTAGTGAAAGCGGTGGTACACTTTCAGACATACATACTAAATTATCATGTCATTGCTTATGTTCCATCCTCGCCAGTGAAGATGATTTTCAATCAACAATTGAGAGAAGTAAAATGGGCTAACTAGTTGGCGAAGGTCCAAGAATATGATATTGAAATTAAACCTTTAAAGGTTGTCAAAGGACAAGGTTTATGTAAGCTCATCACAAATAGTGATTCTTTTGGATGGAATGATTTCAATTTCAATGGGATAACCATTGGTCGATTCAGAATGGTATGGAGACTTTGTATTCTACTTGAGGTTTGGGCAGTTTCCAGTCACCATGAACCATAAAGAGCGGAGAACATCAAAGATGAAGTCAAATCAATATTATCTAGTCGTTGATATATTGTTCATAAGGAACTATGATGGTATATTATGGATATGTGTTGATGAAAACAAATCCCAAGAACTAATGAAGGAATTCCATGATGGAATATGTGGTGGACATTTTGCACCTACGACCATTTCCCATAAGATAATAAGAGTTGGGTTTTATTGGCCATCAATTTTTAGAGACTCATATGCCACAATAAGGAAATGTGTATCTTTCTAGTAATTTTCAGGGAAAATGAAGAGATCTATGATGTTGTTACAGCCTATATCTGTAGAACAAACATTATCCTAATGGGGACTAGATGTCTTCGGGCCAATAAACCCCAAAGTCAAGCAAGGGACATATGTATATTCTCACCGCTACAGATTATTTTACGAAGTGGCTAGAAGTAGTGGCATTAAAAAGCGTTGATTTTGAAGAGTTAATTAAGTTCCTCAAAGATAATATTTTGTCAATATTCGGTGTCCCAGACAAATTTATCACTAATAATGGTTTGATTTTCATTGGTTCAAAATTTACAAAATTCTGTGGAGAATATGGAATTATTATGGGGAAATCATAAAACTATTATCACAGGGAAATGGTCTTGCAGAATCCACAAATAAGACACTCATTCAGATGTTGAAGAAAAATATTGACAAGAACCAAAGGAATTAGCATTTGAAGTTGACTGATGCGTTGTGGGCAAGCAGAACGACTCTAAAAGATAGCACTAGAATGTCTCTGTATACATTGGTTTATGGGAAAGAAGCAAAAATTCCAATTAGCCTCGAACTCAATGCTCTAACGTTCATGGTTAATACAAAATATGAAGAAGATAGTTCGCCTATCTAAAGGAGGATCAACCTATTGTTGAAATTGGAGGAAGAACGAAGTAAAGACCTAGATAGAATTTCTCAGAGACAACAGAGCATCAAAATATATTTTGATCATAATGCAATTGTAAATCATTTTCAGAAGGGAGAATTGGTGTTACTCTCGAACAAATCCAAGGAGAAACCATCGATGCACACAAAATTCGAAGCACTCTGGATTGGACCATACATCATCGAAAATATCCTAGGTTTTAATTCCTATATTCTCAAATACATGAAGGGTAAAATATTAATGATGTTTGTCAATGGGAAACATTTGAAAGGTTTCTTCACCTAAAAATTTATCATTTTCCCGTACATAAATTTTATTTTTCAGTTTGTATATTCTTACCTTTGACTCCATAGCCCAATAGACAGGAGTGCATGGACACAAAGATTATGTATTCTTGACAACCCACAGGGGGTTATTGTCCCGTAGTTGGAGCCAGGTTTTGAGATCAAGCCATGATTCTAAATTTTGCCTTCCTTTTATATTTTTCCAACTTCTTTTTTCCATTTCTTATCCCTCTCCTGTACCTACCCTCGTTTCCCTTTTCTTTTCTCAATTCTCTTTCCCTTTCTAGTTACCATACTTAGTCGCATTTCGAAAAATCGGTGGGTTCACGGGTCTTCACCTCCATTCATGTTCCTATGTCATGAGTCCGACCGACCACGTTGTTATAACATACTTAACCATTTTTGCAACCACGGGTTCAAGATTTCATCTTCCAAGTTCCACGATCTCCATTTTGCACCCAAAGGCCTGTTATCTACATTATGATCATTAGAATTATCATGGGTACCGAGCCCTAAGTATTTAATTTCTCCTGTATCCAAGTCCAACCAACCATTGTTCAACACTTAGCCTATTTTTTATCATTCACAACTGCGGGTTCACAGGTTTCCGGGTTGGCGGGTTTAGAAAAAAAGATCCATATTCAAATTGCTCTTGTTCTTCCCCGCCATCTTCATGCTTTTCCCAATATGCATTTAGTATGGTTTAATGCTAATAATTGATCATGCAGGCTCCGTAAAGATCGTCATTAATAAGTGAAGGGCTCGAGAATATTTTTTCATTAAATTGCATTAAAGCATGATTTTTCAAAGGTTATATTATTGTTATTTCTCCCAAAGGATTCATTTCAAGTTATTATCCAGTTGAAAGAACACTCTCATCAACCTATGGTAGCAGCAACTCGATAGCAGTTATGTGGTGATACTTTGAATATTTTTGGTCGTGAAGACCAGAACTTCTAGTGGTCCAGAGCATATTCGTATTACTCATCTCCTCTTGCACATAAAGAAGTAATATGGACATCCGGAATTGCTTGTGCATGGTGTGTCCTTGAGGTATTCAACTGTAAAGAACGTGTTTCATGGTGTGTTGAGACAATGAATTATACAACTCCAAGATCATTCCCCCGTCTCTCTTTCATTGCAGGTCTTTCATAATATGTTTAAGCTCCCTGAGTCGACACTTCGCTTCAAAGGAGAAAATTGCAGAGATTTTGTGAAGAAACATGATAATGTCCTGGATCTCTTGCTTGATTTTTTGGAGAATTTTGCGGTTGTTCCAAAATACATAACCATGATTCATGTCGACTCTTTTAAAAACCCATTTATGGAAATCACTTGGTTGTTTACCAGGTTGATAGGTTAGGAAAGCACCGCCACCATTTATCACATGATTATTTATATTTTATATTTTACAGTTAAAGACAAATCTATCTTCAACTTGGGAAAATTGATTTCCATTGAAATCTCATCCCAATTGTCACATTACAAAACAAACAAGAAATTCTTTATGGCTTCCTATTTGGTATTTGCGGTAGTATATTGTTGTCAATTTCCAAAATTTACTATGTATAAGAGGGTGAACTATGAAATTGATCCAGTTACCATATGGTATCAATCATTGTGGAGACACAAGAATTCTCTACATTTTTACGAAGTTTAGAATGATTTTGTTTCAGTTTTCAAAGGACTGATGTTTGGTAAAAATACCCCCAGGATATCTGACCAGAAAATAAATTCTTGGAAAAAGGGAACGATAGAACAGATGGAAAATCATAGTGTCATAAGGATCTTATGTTCCAAAGAAAATCCATATTTTCTTTCGTACCATGTATATGATAAATTGTTTATCATGGAAGTGGCAAGTAAATACAATTTATGGATACACTTTTTCCATGAAAAACGGAAAAATCAATTCATCCCCTTGCCTTGGAAAATTGGAGATTTTACATTAAAAAACATAAATAAAATGGATGAGTTTTTGAGTCACTTCAACAATGTAAATTTGAATTATGTTGAAAGGATAAAGCGGTTTGACCCTGACAAAATATTTGTGGAACATATGATGTCAGTAGAACTTAGCAACTTGTTCATTCATACTATTTTAAATGAAGAAGAAGATAACAACCAAGGCTCTCATGTACACAATGTTGGTGACTTGGAAAGGGTACTTAATACTAATGTGTTTTACAAGCAAACAAGAAAGGGTCCCATTGAGAAGAGCACCCAGTCTCCATTTGTTACTCCTAAAACTACCACATCCCGGAGAAATGCTCCAATGACCCACCCAACTAGGAAAGTTACCAATAGTAGTTCAAGCAATGGAGGAGAGAAAAATACCCCACCTGGAAAAATTGAGAGCTCACACAAGCTCCCTCTAAGAAAAAAGAGGAAGAATGTTGTGTAAGAGGAAGAAGAAAATCTCATAGAAAATGGCATCAATAGCATCTCTCTTGAAGACATGGAACTCGAGGTGGATATTGAGAAAAATTTTCCCACAATTGATCAACCAGGAAATATGGCCCAACAAAATTCATCATTAGAAATCATTGAGAATGATACCTTCAGTGAAGAAGAGTCATTCATTTTCCAAAGCGTTGTCTTTGACAAGGAATCTAATAAATTGATTATTGAAAAAGGTGATCTGAAAAATAAGAAAGGTAAATCTCATTCAGAGGTTGACCTAAAATATATGCGATCGTCACAAATCTCTAAAATTCACAGAGCAACCGAGGATGCTCTTGATGATTCCATTGGTGGTTTGGAAGTAGAGAACATGAAGTTGAAAGAATGGATCAGGGAGCTGGAAGACACATTAATGCCTCTTCCACTTCTTTCCAGTCCTTTATCAATATTCAAACCCACCACACCCATTGTTAAGTTGAAAGGACCTTCAAGCCTACTCACATCAGCCAGGAGTTATGTAGAAAGAAATATTAAAGAAAAATAATGGTGTTGATCACAAAGGCATGGGAGGTTTCGAAGAATATTGTTTCTTTTGGTTCAAGGGAAAATGCCTTCCATGAATATTTACAAGTTGATCTGAAGAACGAAGAAGGTTTCTACATTGATGTTGTATTACCCTTTGGAAAAAAAGTCTCTAACATGTCGTAACTAAGAAGAAGAGAGGATGATTTTCCCTCCCCAAGTCGGATAAAACATTTAAATGTTTGTTGGAAAAAAAAGATTAAAAAATTGAATAATATTGTTCAAGCATGTGGCGAGGCCATACTGAAAAAGGAAGAACTGTTCAAGAGGATCGCAAAGATAGACCTATCAGGAGGCACTAAATAAGTACAAGACCCTAAATTGATTCTCAACTCAATGTTCCTAACAAAGTAACAGTTTGACGAACAAGTTGAGATATTTAAAGGGTTATCAGTTGAAAAGTTTTACGGCATACTCGAATATGATGAAGATGACATAGACAATTGACTAGTGGACTATTTTTTGAAGAATCAATATATTGAGGAAGCAGTACATGGAATTTCCCTTGATTTGATGGACCTAGAGGGCGAGTTATTCAACATCAAAATATGGAATGAGATAAATGTACGCATTAATGCCTCTTCCACTTCTTTCCAGTCCTTTGTCAATATTCAAACCCACCACACCTGTTGTTAATTTGAAAGGACCTTCAAGCCTACTCACATTAACCAGGAGTTATGTAGAAATAAATATTAAAAAAAAAGAATGGTGTTGATCACAAAGGCATGGGAGGTTTCAAAGAATATTGTTTCTTTTGGTTCGAGGGCAAATGCCTTCCATGAATATTTGAACGTTGATCTGAAGAAAGAAGAAGGGTTTTACATTGATGTTGTATTACCCTTTTGAAACAAAGTCTCTAACATGACGGAACTAAAAAGAAGAGAGGAGGATTTTCCCTCCCCAAGTCAGATAAAACATTTAAATGTTTGTTGGAAAGAAAAGATTAAAATTTTGAATAATATTGTTCAAGCATGCGGCGAGGCCATACTGAAAAAGGAAGAACTATTCAAGAGGCTCGCAGAGATAGACCTAGTAAGAGGTACTAAAGAAGTACAAGACCCTAAATTGATTCTCAACTCAATGTTCCTAATAAAGTAACAGTTTGACGAACAAGTTGAGATATTTAAAGGGTTATCAGTTGAAAATTTTTACAGCATACTCGAATATGATGAAGATGACATAGACAATTAATTACTGGACTATTTTGTGAAGAATCAAGATATTGAGGAAGCAGTACATGGAATTTCCATTGATTTGAGAGACTTGGAGGGCGAGTTATTCAACATCAAAATACGGCATGAGATAAGCGTTGCACCAATGAAAAACTATATTGAAGAATGGTTCAAAAAAGAAATCGACAAATTGACCAACGAAGGGCAAGAAACAGTTGAGATGGTTCCTATAACTGTTAATGAAGATGATAAAAGGACAGCAACAAGCAAGTAAAGAGATGATAGACCATCATAATTTTAAGCTGATAACATATTTATTTCTTTATCGGTTCTTTCATCCATTTATTATGCTTATTTAACTAGAAAGGTTTAACTGAAGTCTAATAACTTCTCCCTCTCTTCTTTCCAAGTCTTGTTGTTCTACCATCACCCACTATATTCCTTCTACAAGCTTATTTCTTGTTTATTTTTGCTTTATGGTTTGCAGGAGCCCCAATCCCAGTCCTAAGGACGAATGCATTTTAAATTTCAAGGCTTTGTAACAGACTATATATTTTTTCAGAATTTTCAAGAGAGCTATTTCGGGGTCAGTTTTGACTTTACCAAGAAGTTAGGAGGAGTAAAAGATGTATCCCCATAACTTTACAAGGATTAAAAATGAAGTATATAAGTTAAAGAAGTAAAAAAGGGAATCCCAAACGAAACCTCACGTAAAAGGTCACGGTCATTCATTAAAAAAAAAGTTACTAAGTTTATTAAAAGGGCCCAGGAAAAGATATAATATCAATATCTTATTTTAAAAGAAAAGATATTAATTATTATTATTAAGAGAAAGTATATTTTAGTGGAGTTGTTAAAAAAAAGGAGTTTTCATAAGAGTAAAAAGGTGACTTATTATTGAATAATTGAAGCTACGTAAGAGTATTTGAAGTTTTTAAAATAAAAGGGGAAAAGTAAAAAGAGTATTTAAGGGTGCCTTTAATTTTTTATTTTTTTAAAGATAAGTAATATATACAATATATTACAAAAAGATTATTAAAAATTCAAGGTATAGCAAAAAGTATAAGAGAGAAACCATTAAAAGAAATTACAATAAGTAAAAGCAAGACAAATGACCAATTATTAAAAAAAAATAAAAGACCTCATACCTAGTACATCCAAATTAATTATCGAATGGATATTATAAAAATAATCTTAAGGCCATATTCAAAGTTATAAAAAGTGCATAGCTTTATATATTATTTTTGGATAAAGGAGAAGTAAAAGTATATTTAATTAAGACATTATTAAATCACTTAATATAAAAGTACTTTTATAAAGTATAAAAAAAGGTTACTTTAAGTGGATATAAAGTATTTTTATAAAGTATAAAAAGTGAAGATAAAAAGAAAAGAAGGGTGAAGAAAAGTTTTGAAGTACAAAGTACCTTGAAGGTACAAATCGATTAAAATTTAAAAATAAATCTTAAAACCAATTCAAGTTTATAAAAAAAAATGGACAATTCCATCAGTAAATCGAAATTTTGGGCTAAATGTCATTTTTGTGAAATGGAGTTTGAGTATGAAAAAATTTAAAAATCAAAATTGCTTATATCCGATTTGTGGGAAATCATTTATTATAAAAGAATATCAAGATAATTTAGAAATACAATCACGAATATTGAAAGGAGAACTAGGACATTATAAAGAGAGCAACAAAAAATTATAGTTTGAAATTGAGAAGGAGAAATATTTTAATGGGTTAAAACATAGAAAGATAATCGTTACTTCAAAGAGCATATTCGGGAACTCAAAATTTACTACTTAAAATCAGAAAGTTAAAAGACAAGAAGCAAGAGAATAAAAATTCAAAACAAGAAAATCAAGGTCTCAAGGAGAAATTAACTGAAAAAGAGGAAGAAATCTCATGCCTAATGAACCTTAACCAAAAGTTACTTGAACAAATTAAAATCTTAAAGGACGAAAGAAAGGAGAATCTAGAATCATAAAAAGACGATAGGTTAGAAAATAAGGAAGAACTTTCACGATTAAGACTACATAATCAATATTTATTAACTCAAATTAAAAATCTCAAGCATGATAAGAATTCTTTACAAGAAGAGCTAGATCGCAAAACATCATTAGTCGACTGTAACGAACCGCCTCGTTACGACAACCGTTCGAGTGATAGGTGCAAAAAAAAATTGTGTTGAAGGTGTGTGCGCGGGTGTGGAGGTAACAACATACTTAACTCTACGTCGCCACTCGACGACCAACAAGACGCAACCACAACAAAAGTAAAACTGACCACTAAATACGACTGACCTCCC
>SNQJ01S0211552.1:0-15894 GCA_010110895.2 Picea sitchensis | reverse complement strand
GATCAAGGAATGAATGGTCCCAACCCAAGGTCTTCGTCCCAAATCCAAATGGTCTGAATCTACAACACGAGAATAGATGAGTTGATGTCGAGCATGGTAGAAACCATCTGATTACTAGTTATTGATGTATACCATTAACAGACACGAGGTGATCCACTGATCATGATGATGGACCCCAAGATACCTATTATAATCTAGCGAGTGTGAATAAATGAGTTGAATTCAAATACTCATGGATTCATTCAATAGGAGAAAATGATGTAAACCCATTGCTGAAATACAAGGGAATCTGCCATTGATGTTTACAAATACCAGGGTACTAGTTGGTTATAGATTTCAATCCTGTATAATCATCTAGAGTTGACAAGATTAAATCCTTAGAAGGAGGGCCTTGATGTATCCCCCAACAATCAACACGAAACATATAAAGGTAGATGGTGTGAAGAATGTAATGGTAGATCACAATTGACACAGGGATGCTCGGGAGGAAAAGGATGAAAGACTGAAAAATGGTTGACATGGGATAACTTCCCTTGAACAAAACAACACGGAAAATCACTTGACTTGGCAACATTTACTTGTTAATTACCAAAACATACTCCATGGATGACAAGAAGAGTAACAAGTCGGAAAAGTTTGAGAAACTCATGGAGATGGTAGTGACTCAAAGAGAATGTATAACCCAACCATTGTGCATAGATGCAAAATGGATGCATTGTGCAAGGGGGACTCAATAATTAAATTCCATTTGTTAATATGACTAGACAAAAAACCCCTCTTTTTCCTTCTTTCATGTTTAACAAGTGACAAAGAAAATAAAAGTATGCTCAATATTCTCACCCATGGATTTATATGTGAGCCTAGGGCGAAGAATAGTGCTCATTTTGTCATTTCATATTTGGAGAGTCTGAAAAGACAAAGAAGACTCCAAGGGTGTTATTTTTCGTAAATTTAATCACTTGAGCCTAAAAAAGGATAAAATAATACAAGGGAGAACTCTTCTAGTCAAGGTTGACTAGAGTATTCATTTTTTGTAATTAGTCTATTCGGTCCGAAAAAGGGGTAAAATTACACCAAATAGATGTCCTTTTGAATCCATTTAACGAGTGTGAAAGAAGACAAGCTCACTCGACAATATTTTCATGTTTAGGGAGTCTAAAAAGAGATTAATGGAGACTCTAGGGTGTACCTTTGTCATGGTTGGTTATTGAGCGTGATAAAAGGGTAATAGTCTCGACTGAAGAGAATGAGTGGATTGTGATGAAGTTCTAAGAACAAGGAACAAGACTTGAAGCAATGTACTAAAATAGGAAATGGAAAATAATGACCACTCATAATAGTGGTTCTCACCTAGAGGTGTGTTATATGGTAGAAACTAGATGGCTAGTGATTAAGCATGGTTGTGATATGGTAAGTAATGCAAGCATACGATGATAAAGAAGCGATACGCGAAAAAATAGAAGCATAGGTGCGACAAAAAACAATATAATTATTGGGAACCCTCTTTGGGAAGGATAAATATTATGGAAAGAGAGTGAATGCATCTCAATTTCAAAACATAAAACACTACAGAGGGGTCTAGGGCCCTAAAATTTCAACATAGACATTGAATGATAGTAACGGGTGCTTATCTAGGATGCCTGTGAAAGGTAGGCTCTACCACTAAAAATATGACGTGCAAATAATGGAAGGGCTAATGTCTCATTTCGAATGGGATTGAACTTAAGGCTTAAGGAGGGGAATCAAGTGGTGTCCAAATGAATGCAACGGAAAAGGGGAAACAACCACAACCCTAATCCTAAATGTTAGGTTTCAAAACACTTGTTAAAATTTGAATCAATATTATAATGGGATTTTGGTCCATATATGCAATAAAAAATCTTGATTTGTATCCCAAAAGATTAAATAAAAATATTGAAAAAGAAAACTCCCGAAAAAATTTAAAAAAATAACTTCTCCAATGTGAAAAGGGTTATTTTGAAAACTAGTTTTGCCAAAAATGGAAAATGGGGTTTTTACCTCATTTGTTTTGTTACCATTGGTAAAAACGTGGAGAAGAGATTTTTTGTGGAGAAAGTTGCAGTAGTGATTTCGGGAGATTGGCCCTTTCGGGAGATTGGGCCATATGCCTGTCAGCTTCTACCTCCCAGGTTAGTAATCTGAACTTAACTTAGCAAACCCATATTTTTGTTTCCCATTTGATTGAAAACTATTCGGTATTAGGTATGGGGAAAGCCTAAGGGAGGTAACTTCTGCAGGGTGAAAATATCCTACAACATATTTAGGACTCAACTAGGGACCCTCCTAGATCTAAATCATACACAAAAATGATCTATAAGTGAATGGAATAAAGAGCTTACCCGGTCACCTGATAGTTGTCCTTGCACACTCCTTCGTCATTTTACTTGTCGAACATGCCCTTCGCTCTTTTCAATTTAGATCTTCACACATGAAGATATAAGAAAACTCCTTTCACAAGATCAAATATATCATATATAGATTTATAACATATCTAATGATGTGACATGATCATCCTAATTATTTCCAAATATTATGACAATCATGTACAATCAAATAAGAGGGAAATCCATGTCCATCTTCTATTAATCCAATGGAAGTAGTTTACAACTTACAATTTGATATCTTGATGAAGCTCTAACGAGATTCCTTTCCCAAGATCCGTGATTAATCTGCCAGCATAAACTTACCTTCTCTTTTCCTCCCCCCTTTCCCATTAGAGACCCCCATTATTTATAGGATAATAGAGATAAGATCAAAGGAAAATTTGGATAAGGTTTCCATGCCCAAGATGAAAAGCTTCTCAAGGTCGAACCACGAAGAATATTTGGTTGAATATCATCTCACAAAACCAATCCTAAAAAAAGGAGTAACATACCTAGTCGTTCCTTGCATTCTTGCAGCGAGCGATCAATCGCTCCTTGCAGGACAAAAGGGAGAAACCAACAGTTTATGGTCATAGGATATAAATGGAAAACCAATGACCATGTAGAAAAGTATTGTAATCTCACAGGAAAATTGGTATGATTCGGTGGTTCAGACTATTGACCCCGAGATGATGCCCATCAAAGGACTAGGTGGAAAATAATTGTATAACGCGTACAAATCCTAAATGTTGGTATACTCTTGTTCTTAATAAGTCCTTGATCATTCCTTTGAAACTTTATCTTCCAGATAACAAATTCAAAATAGTTATGGAAAAAGTTTAATGTTAGAGAAATTCACTGAGTCTTACAACATTGTGAGGAGATCAATCAGGATAATAACAATGCTTTGATGGTAGTTTCCTCAAAATTTTCTGAATTGGAACAAACATGCACAACACACAACACAAATGTAATAAGAATTTTATTGTTCCAAAAATAGAAAATGGATTCAACGAAAATTGAGTGTAACATGTTACGAAGTTTAATTATCACTTAGTGAATGAAATCTCTCTCCATGGATTCTAATAATAAAGGAACTAAGAATTCAGTCCAGGCTATGCCAAAGGAAGATGAAAAATTGAAATGGTTGATGAGCTCTGTGACCCAATGGAAATTGAAGGCCCAATATTCCTTCAATCTGATGAGGGGAAAGAAGAGAAAGGACATGTCCATTTATGTCATCAATGGTCATCACTTGTAGGTAGACTTGGAATCTTGGATACATGTCACAAGCAAGATTTGAATCTGGGTTGGAGGATAACATTTCTTCTTCCTAATAATCCAAGCTAGACTCAATTGAAAATAAATAAATAAGGTTTATTATAAACACCTAATTCTTTAAATTTAAATTACTTTTGGGTGTGTGCACAAATTCGGTGGACGAAAAAGTTGCAAGGGGGTTAGCCGAAACATGCACTCGCAGGAATATGTGTGCATTCCTAATCCTATAGGTTTTTCGAGGCCCTAAATTCCATCCATCTTACGATGTAGGCCCGTTGGAAAGAACATGCGTGCATTCCTACGAACGTGCACATGTTCCTGTTGTGCTCAGTTTTTAAGGGACCACAAGAACATTTTGTGCTCATTTGCACACCACACCTCAATTAAGAACACTTGTAAATGAATTAAGGGGCATGAGAGAACCAAGTAGAGATTCCTTGGCCACTTCATTGGATGTTATTGTGAGGTCAATTGCAAGTGCCCAAGGTAATTTGACTTCTATTTTCGAATATAGGGAAATAATTTTTGAGTATTTCAACTCTGGATTGGATATACACCAACTTAGATACTTGGGTATGTAAAAACAAGAAATTATGTCTATTTTTATTGATCCGTGATCTAGACAACAACCACATGTGGATAAGAAACATATTTGCATTGAATGGTGCGTACAACCACAAATTAGTGAAAACTGGGTGGATAGGTGGTACATGGTATTTAATAAACCTCCCTGCAATAATAGGGAGGTGCCTTTATATTTTTTATGAAAATTGTTGGCTAAATTTATTTTTGGTCAGCATGTCAATTACTTTGACATGGGTCACTTCTAGAGGGTGAGTCGGGGGTCCACATAGGACCAAGAGAATGCTAAGCATGATCCCATGTTAGGTCTTCATCCCCCCAAGTGAAGGCCTAACCCCCCCTGCTTGACATCCCCCTATTGAAGAGAGATTGCAGTAGGTACAGGTAGTTATATCGTCATTGAATCAGAGCCTAGTACAACATGGTAGCTTTGTTGCACTATCTTGGCAGGAGGTTCATGTTGGTGACATTGATAAAGGGGTCAGAGCTTCACCTCGTACAACAAAGTTCAATGAGGAGAGGGCACATGGACATAGAAGTCGTCTATGTGAGCCTCATATATGCTCGAGTTGAGAGAAGAATCGTTATGGGCCTATTGAGGCCATTGGAAAAAAGATCCTCATGGAGGAGGTTAGTATCTTAACCATTCTATGTTCTTCATCGTTATATATTCATATAGTATTTTTGTCTATTTATATCTATTTTTTAGTGTATGTTGTTTTGCAGTTGTTACGCTCATGTAGAAAATAATTTATGCCCATGGATGCATCAATGTCTATCTCTACCACTCATGTAGCAGTAGAGGCATCTTTCTCAATTGGTCTACCCCATACACATGTATGTGTCACATTTGATAAATTCACCATAATGGTTTCTTTATTTTATGGCATCCTCAAATTTTTAATGTTCTTGTGTTTCTACAAGTTGTGGGACCAAGCGATGTCGAGCAATGTCCACTTGAGATGGAAAAGTCACCTACATCATAGGTATCGTGTGTAGAGTTAAATATCATTTAAATCTCAATTTTTTTGTATTTATGTTGTTGAATTTTACTATTTTGTACTAATAGTTCGATATTATTAATATGTATGGATGATGCTAATATTTTTGCTAGTTTTAGTGCTAGTCCACTCCTTGGGCACCTACCCACATCTTATGGGTTACTTTACTCAAGGCCAATGGTTCTTCCATCACTTTTACAGTCTACGGGGGTCCATCACCACCCACACCCAACATCTTTCTTATTCCATGCATCCTCAGTGGATTCACCCATAGTCCACCCATTCACACCACCTATTCCATCGCATCCATCCACAATGGATGCACCCATATGCCACCCACCCCACCACCATTTACATCTGTGTCATCCACTAAGGTTTCCATAGTAGAGGTTTCCTCTAAGCAAGTTGTACTACCGATCTCTCCACCTATCAATGACTCTCCATCGAGGCTTGAGATATTCATAATGAGATAATGTGTTGATGATAAAAAAATTTTTTTATCATGATTGGAATTGATTTTATGCATATTTGTTTAAATTTCATGTAACTAGCATAGTGTGGCATCGCTAAAATATTAGGGTCATGGAGGAGGTTAACACCCTCACGATTTTTAGTACCATGTGCGGTGACTTGTCTTATGTTGAATTACAAAGTATCATTTTGTAATTCTTTTAATTCACTCTGGAAAAAAAATTATAACAATGTTTTTTCTTTGTGAAGTCTTCAGAGCGACAAACCACTCCCATACCCAAAACCACTCAAGGTGCTTCTTCAAGCAAGAGAAGAAATATCGATTTCCAGGATGCTCCTAAGGGAGGCAAGGGTGGCAGTGGTCAATGAGTGGCCAATGAATGTCATTTTGTATCTAGGCCACCATATGGTTGGTTTTTATGTTAGGGCACTTGCTTCCATTTTGTATATTGGGAACGAGGTGCCATTTTGTAAAAAATGTACAATTTAGACGATGTTGAATACACACACACACATTTAATGGCACATTTTTTATGAATCTCATTGTTTCTGCATTTTATTTTGATGAATGTATGAATTTCAAAGTGTATGAATTTTATGTGTATGAATTTATTTAATTTGATTAATTACTTTTTAAAGTGTTAATAAAGTCTATGTAAGTAAGAATAGTTGATTTTTTCTAAAGTTATTATAAATACTTGTGTTACACATTAACGAATCTCTTATGGTGGAAAATATTGATAAGTCCTAAATCCATACGCAATTAATGGTTCTCATTACCTAATTTTGACCAAAGACTGAAGACCCATCCTAGTTAAGACTCCAAGAACCAATAATAACAATCATGTAGGCTAAAATAATCACAATAGAAATAAGAGAGTTGAAACCTCACATTACTCTATCCAAAATGAAGCATGGTTCATTATAATGGMAATCACAACATGTTACAAGGGTTTCTTAATACMAAATCAACACATAAAATATGAGTGCACAATAAAGGCWCACATCAAATGAAAATATATCTCAAATTCTCCATTAAGCTTGCCAAAATGTTCTACAATGTATTCCAAGAGGAGAGCTCCTAAATTCCCTAATTCCCTACCCTTTACAATGGAGAGAGAAATATTCTTTATAGAGTGAGTCTCTTCTCTTATACAATAAAATATTATTAATTGTTAACTAACTCCATGACAAGTCAAATAAATATTATAATAATGAATTAGTTAGATCTCTCCTCAATCCATGGTTGACCATGTTACAACATGTGGACATTAGCCTCTCCAAAGCAATTCGCCCTCATCCAAAAATAGTAGTAGTATGCACCAAATAATGCTCATGAAGGGGACATGCCACTAAAAATAGGCATCAAGACAATTCAAATGCCAATTTTCCACATAGAATGTTCCCTCCAAGAATGTGCATGCATGCAACCACTCCACATGTGTGAATTCCAAGCTAGGAAACTCCATGGATAAATGTGAAAGATTATAATTCGATGAGGCGTTGATCTAGGAGGATCTAAGGAACACTCACAGAGGTCCAGGAGAATTTGGAACGCTCACAGAGGTCCTAGGGGATCCATAAAATCTCAAAATATGACCATCTCAAATGACCGAGAAAAAACATTAATATGTAGAGCTCCTCGTCAGTTTTCCAACGACACAAATGATGAGTCAAATGTAGTTCATATGAAAAAGTTATGAGCGATCAAAGTTCAAGTCAAACCAGGTAAAACTCAAAGTCAAAGGGGTAAAAGGGTGACATGTGTCACCACTGCAAGGGTGACACATGGAACATGGTCGTATAGGTCATGTAGTAGTGAAATGGCAAGCATGCGACATGGCATAATGGTTGGAAGCTAACTCAAAAACTCATACCTGCTAGATTGACAAATCATATGGTGACATGTGGCAAGGAATAGCCAATGAGAGGCTGTCGTGTGGAGACCTCCCATTGGCCAATATTGGTTATAGTTTATCAAAATACTAAGGGAGTCAATGGGGGTCGAACCCTTGACCTCCCAAAGTCTTAACAAATCCTCCATAACCATCATACCCCACACATGTTTCTTACCCTATCGTGTTTTAAAAGAATTTGTATTAAGTTCCATTTTGAGGGGAAAAAGGGGTCGATGGATAGCCCCCAACCCCTGGAATATATGTCAACACATCCAACCAATGCCATAAGCACACAGGGCTAACAAAATTTCCCATGTAACCATATAATATATGGTTACAACCATATATAAAACCAACCAAAAAATATGCTAACGAGAAGAGGATCATGGGAATGGAACCCCTGACCTCCTCCAAATATAACCAATTCCCTAACGACTAGGCCAACAGTCCCACATATTACGAGATTCCCCCCCAAAAAATTAAATGTTTATGCCAAAATGTATGAGTGGAGGTTTGTGCCCGCAACCTATATATGGGCACAGATCCTAAAAATTCACCCATTCCCAAGTATGCACAAATTCCTAGGTGGCATGAAACCTGATGTAGGGTGTTAGCACCATGATTTTCATAGCTAAGGTTAGAGGTTTGTCAACAATTTGCAACGTCATGCCTCTTAACACCCATATTATTGTTATTCCTAGAATCATCTAACATATCCAAGGGTCAGTTTCAAAAGGAATCTTATAATTTATTATTTCCATTTCCATTTGCAACTGCGCGCTACAAAATTTCCTACGTGTTGCACATAGCATTTCATCGTGCAAAGGATTATGTCACGCATATGATGTCATCACGCAGTGGATTTTTTCGCGCATAGGATGTTTTTGTGCAGAGGATTTCATCGTCCATTGGATTTCGTCACACAGTGGATGTTGTTTTGCATAGGATGTTGTCGCGCAGAGGATGTCACCATTCAGTGGATTTCGTCGCGTAGTGGATTTCATCGCACAGTGGGCTGTCGCACATAGGTTGTTTTTGCAAAGAGAATGTTGTCACACAGAGGATCTCATCGTACAATGGATTCCATCGCACAAAGGATTCTTTCATGCAGTGGATTCCCTCGCGCATAGGATGCGTTCGCGCAAAGGATTTTCCTACGCACAGGCTACGGGTCGCGCTGTGCAAATAACTGGTTTAGTGGTTAACATCAAGATCACTTTATGACCAACTGGAGAGGAATTTTGAAAATAACCGAGAGGTTTTTGGTTAGGAAAAAACAAATAATAACAACCTCTCTCATATTTGAAAAACGTTTCACATTTTGGGAGATTCGAAGGAATATTTGAGCCTTATTTTTCAGTTTTCATGATTTCCTGTCTAAGACATGTTTTTGTGACATGTATTCCCTCCATATGGAGATGAATTTAAATAAACCAAGAGATTTTTTTATTTATAACAATATTAAATACAAAAACCTCTCTCATTTTCTAAAAATAGTTTTTTATTAGTGAGATATGATGTCATCTTTAACCCTATTTTCTTCGTTTGTTGCGCAATCCACTGCATTTTTTTACTGTAGGTTATTCTTGTGTAGTAGACTTGTTGTGCAGGGGTGACAGAGTATCTAGAAATGCACATGATGAATTATCAAAAGAATATGGTTGAATTTTGATCATGATCAATGATTGTAAATAATATTTTGGTTACGATTACGATTTGGCAAAGTCGAGTTTTCTATTTTTAGTAAATCCATTAAAGTTATTGTTCTCTTTCAAAGAAATCAGATCCATGATTCTAAGAGAGAGTAGTTCGACCCTAGATGCCAAGGGTGACGTTATTTTCCTATATATGGGGATATTTTTCATGTAAAATGGGTTGGTTGGCAAAACAGTGTAGACAATGACTATTGATTGTAGCTTTTTGATCCAATTGAAACTTAATGCAAAAGTCTTGAAGCTTTGATGAAAAGACTCTAATGGTGGCAGTGTGATGTATTGTATTCTTTATTTTCATATGTGTTTTCCTGTGCTCTTTATATTCACATCTGTAATTTCTATCTAAATCAGAATGTGATTTTGAATCTAGAATTCACCGTGCCGTGCTCTAGATTCATGCCATTTAGACAAACTGTGTTTATTCTAAGTTAACTCTAAATTCATCCCCAACGGTGCTCTGAGTTGCTTCATGTATTTTAATATCACCACACACAATGATTTTTGATTGAAGATTGCTTCTCATTTAACCTTTATCCTCTCGAGTTCAGTCACTGAGTCATTTGTTTCTATTGTTTTCTTAAATTAACTCCATTGCCCAATGGTGCTTTCTCTTTTGTTTGTCCTATCATCCCTTTAAAACAAAAATAAATGTTTCCTATTGTAGAATCTGACCTATATGCATTTATTGATGAAATATTTGATTTATTACCAGTCATTAGACATATGAGAGAGCCCTCTCTGGTTCTATAGGTCAGAATACAATCTAAAGTTGGTTGAAATAGTTACCTCGGGGATTTCTTTGATACAACCCAAAGAAATTGCCGAGTGCTAACACAAGGTATGAATTTCAAGGTCGTATGGATGTCTTGAAGTACGTGCTAAAAAGATGCCAAGTATGGTTGTCTCATAAAGCGTGTCATGAGGTATATTGTCCAAACATAGGCAATGTTATACTCATTTTTCATGAATTTTCAAAAGGATCATGAATTTGAGGTCTATTTTTTGATTTGATTTCCTTTGTAAAAATATTAGCTCAAATTTTCATTAAGTAGTTTTTAGTGCATTTTTTTGCGTGCCAAAGAGGGTGAAATTGAGCGAGTTTGGAGTTTGGTCAACTTTATAGTCAAATTTATTAGAATTTCGAAAGGATTTCAATGATAAACTTATTTTCTTAATTTTAGTAGTGGAATTAAAGAGAGTCCATTAAATTGGATTTTGTGATCCCATATTGTAATGTAATTTGGTATTTTGAGATGATGGATAATAGTCATGCTATCTAAAGGGACTTTGAAGATGAAGTGATATATGCCATATCTATATGTAATTTGAGATCTTTTATTTTTTGTTGTGTCATCTCACTATTCTGCAAATTAATCATCAGTTTATGAGTTTTTGAATAAAGATCACATCGTCATAATTCTTCAAATCACCTCAATACGATCAGTAAATTATTCTGGATCAAGTTAGATGTTGCATGTATATATTTAAAGGAATAAGTGGTGTCTAAGGATTTTTGGATCAAGTGGTATTAAAGCTAGTTTTGACGTGCATTTGCAAGTCTCTGATGTGACATGAGATCCAAGAGTCCAGTTGGTGAATATTTTGAATGCTCTTATCAAGAGGACAAGATGACTAAAGTCCTCATGAAGCTAAGGTTGCAGAAGAACATTAATAGGAAAATATAGAAGGACAATTCTTAGCTAAGGATGCAGTTACAAGATCTTGAGGAAGAGAAGAATAAGTTGCAAGATCGATTTTTATGCATTGACTAATTCCAAAATGGTAATTTTCACGAGTTAGAAAAAAAGTTTCATATCAGGAACCAAGCATTGGCACCATCAACATCAATCCATGAATATTGGAAGGCTGAGAACGTAAATCCTTCGATGTAAAAGGGACTACCACTTTCAAAAGGTGTGATCGAGAAAGATGACTCCTCATAATTTTCCTCTTCATGTCAAGATGGAGAATTATCAAGGGTAGTTGAAGCAAGGAGAACTTCAGATGAATATGTCCTTCATAAATATTTAGTCTTACCTTCCATTCTAGAGAAAGGTAATATGCGTAATACATCTCCAGAAAAATATGTGCAAGCTAGAGGAGAAGGAATGAAGAATTTTCCTACTGGTGAATGGTCTAGATATCCATGTGCTTCATGTGGAACTAGTAACCATGATGTGGAGAAGTGTTGAAGAAGACATTCCATACAAGATAAGTCCTCCAAGAAGAAGGCTAAAGTTAAATATCATTTCTCAAAGCAAAGGAAAAATGGGAATGATAAGAAGGGATCGTGGTTCCAAGATGGGAAGAAGACAATATGCTCTTATTGTGGTAAGAGTGGACATCAGCTCGAGAAGTGTTGGACACTTTACCCACACTTATGTCCGAAGTAGAATAGGAAATATGTAAAGACACTTGCAAGAAGACAAGCATCAACTCTAGATGAAGTAAATGGTCCTATCAAAAGGTTTGGGAAAGAATACTTCCTAATGGATGGTCTTGGAAAAGGGATATATGAAGACATCAAGGAATGGTTCATGGAAAGTGGCTCATCTCGCCACTTGACCGAGATGAGATCAGTATTTTTGACTTTCTCAGAATCCGACACAAATTGTTATGTAGGATCTAGAACCAACACTAGACAAACAATAAGAGGGTATGGATATGTAAGATTCAAGATGAAGTCGGGAGGATTTATGGGAATATAAATTATGTTGTATGTTTCAAACTTAAAGGTAAACCTACTCTCAGTTGTGGAATTTGAGGGTGAAGGCTATGCAGTTGCATTTATGAATGGATAGATACTTGTATATTCAAGGGAAGTTACTCCAGACACAACAATAGTGCTTGGTATTCATAAGGAGAGGTTACACAAGTTACTGAGAAGACCTATAGTTTTGTCTAATGTTTTCTTAGATTTGACATCATATTCAACATGATATTCAATGTCAAATTCAGCATGAGCGTCAGAGGCATTGTTAGAGTTCAGAAGTTGTGAGACTCCTCCCAACACAATGGGAAGAATGAGTCCATGAGTAAACTATCTAAAAATTTCATTGTAAATGTGTATATTTGTAAATATAATATGTAGATGTAGATATCTCCTAAAGTCTATTATAATGCTTGCAAGCCACTGATTGTAAATTATAAGAGTGAGGGGGACATGATTAAAATTTCTATATTGCCACCTTATATGTTGATATGAGTGAGAGGTATTTTGTAAGAGAGTTTCTATATTGCCACCTTATATGATGTTGAGAGTGAGAGGAATGTTCTTAAATAGGTTTCTAGATAAACACCTTACATATAGTTCTAGAGTGAGAGGAATATCGCTAGAGATATTTCTAGATAACCACCTATACATATTGTTTTATAGTGAAAGGAATCTTGTTGTAAAGCTTTCTAAGAATTTAGAAAACAGTATAGACAATTGTATTATATCATCATCAGCTAAAGGGATGCATATGGATCAAATTGTCTAAGGAAACATTTGTGTTTATGAAGAAATGAAAGTGAAGGAACAAAATGATGTAGGAATTTGGAGCATGTAGCTCAAGAGAGGAAAGAGCATCGAAGCAATGCAAAACTTTCTAGAGATGGAAAAGGAGAAATAATCATATTTATAAATAAGAGGCATAAAGGATGCATGCTATAAGCATATTTTAAAATACTATGTCATGTTCGTGTGGATGTATACCTTGAACAGAAGAAAGTCAGGTACATATGGTAACAGTACAAATCAAATTGTTTTTCAAGGCAGGAAAGTAATGGACATGGAATATTCATTCAGAGACTCCTATAGATACATCAATAGTACAGGAATAGCGGGTCCAAAATTGCAAGGCATAGATCAACATTGACTTGGTTTCATATTGGCCAAGATAAAATATCTTCAGCAATAGGAGATGGGAGTGGATATTGAAAAACATGATATAGGTATTGCAAAGATTCAGTGAACAAGATTTGTGTTGTCAGGGAATCTATGAGCTGGAATGAGAGCTATTAGCGACAGTGTCAAAGGTCATATTCAGATCCATACTCCAGAAAGACAGACAAAAGTACAATAATTTAATGCATGAGATCGAAGACTCAAGATGAAGACTAAATTCCAAAAGGTTCAACAAGATGGAAGAGTGAATTATCATCACTAAGTTGTTTATTATTTATAATTTTGGAGGTCCAAAATTTCTTCAGTGGGAAGGTTTGATCCAGGAGGATCTAAGGAATGCTCATAGAGGTCCAACAGGATTCATAATTCTCACAGAGGTCCCAGGGGATTCATAAAAGCTCAAAATTTGGCATTCTAAAAAAAATGGAAAATGACATAAATATGTAGGGATCATCCTCATCTTTCCAACTGTGCAAATGATGAGTAAAACTGAGTTCATATGCAAAAGTTATGAGCAGTCAAAGTTCAATTCAAACTAGGTTAAAATCAAAGTCAAAGGGGTAAAAGGGTGACATGTTGCACATGACTATATAGATTGTACAGTGGTGAAATGGCAAGCAAGTGATGTGGCATATTGGTTGGCAGCTAACTAGGCATGTCATACATGCCAGATGGACAAATCACATGGTGACATGTGGAAAGGGATAGCCAAAGAGAGATCGCCCCGTGGTGACCTCACATTGACCAATATTAGTTATAGTATCAAAATACTATGGGATTCGACAGGGGTCGAACCCACGTCCTCCCAAAGTCTTAAAAAAGCCTCCATACCCATCATACCCCACACATGTTTCTTAACCTATCATGTTTTAAAATTTATTTGAATTTGTATTAAGTTCCATTTGGAGGGGGAAAAGGGGCTAAGGGATAGCCCCCATACCTTGGTATATATGTTAACACATGCGACCAATTCCATAATCATGTGGGGCTAACGAACCTTCCGTCGTAACCATATATAAAACCAACCAAAAAATATGCCAATAAGAAGAGGATCACAGGAATGGAACCCTCGACCTCCTCCAAATATAGCTAATTCCCTAACCACTAGACCAACAATCTCACATAGTACGAGATTCCCAGCAAAAACATTAAGTGTTGATGCCAAAAGGTATGGGTGGAGGTTTGGGCCCGCGATGCACGAATCCCAACACTTCATGCATTCCTAGGTCTGTACAGATCTTGAGATGGAATAAATCCTGATGTAGGGTATGAATTTAGAGGTCATATGAATGTCTCAAAGTACATCCAAAAAGAGTCCAAGTATGGTTGTCTCGTAAAGCGTGTCATGAGGTATATTGTCCAAACATAAGCAAATTTATACTCATTTTCACGATTTTTCGCAAGAATCCTGAATTTTAGGTCTATTGTTTTTATTTGAGGTCATTTGTAAAAATATTAGCTCAAATTGCCATTAATGAGATTTTAGTGCATTGTTTTGCATGCCGAAGAGGGTGAAGTTGAGCCAGTTCAGAATTTGGTTGACTTTATAGTCAAATTTCTCATAATTTCGCAAGGATTTCAATGGTGAACTTATTTTCTTGCTTTGAGTAGTGGAATTAAAGAGATTCCATTAAACTTTCTTTTGTGAGCCCATATTGTAATGTAGTTTGGTATTTTGAGATGATGGATAACAGTCATGATGTCTAAAGGGACTTTGAATATGAAGTGATATATGCCATATCTATATGTAATTTGAGTTCTTTTATTTTCTGATATGTCATCTCATTATTCTGCAAATTAATCCCCAGTTTATGATTTTTTGGATAAAGAGCACATCATCAGAATTCTACAAATCACCTCAATATGATCAGTCAATTATTTTGGAGCAAGTTAGATGTTGCATGTATATATTTAAAGGAATAAGTGGTTTCTAAATATTAATGTATCAGGCATCCACAACAAAGTATATGATCAATGCCTAGCCTCACCTTTCCTTGCCTTTTCTTTCCTAGCATTGCCTTGCTTTCCAAGCTTTGCCTTGCTTTCCTAGCCTTTCCTTTCATTTTCCTTAAATTGTGTTACCTTACGTTTCCTTTCCTTTCTTTGTCTTTCCTTTCCTTTCCATTCCATGCCATACCATGCCTTTCCTTGATTTTCCATGCCATGCCTTGCCATTCCATGCCATGCCTTGCCTTTCCATGCCATGCCTTTCCTTTCCTTCACTTTCCATGCCATGCTATGCCATGTTTTTCCATGTCATTCCATGCCATGCCTTTCCTTGCAATGTCATGCCTTCCCATGCCTTTCCTTTTCGTGTCATGCCTTTCCATGCATTGCCTTTCCTTTCCTTGCCATGCCCTACCTTGCATTGACATTCCTCTCCATTCCTTTTCTTGCCATGACATGCCATGGCATGCCTTGCATTTCCTTGCCTTTTCATGCCTTTCCATGTCATGCCTTTAATTTCCCTTCCTTGCATTTCCATGGCATGCCTTACCTTTCCTTGAATTTCCATGCCATGCCTTTCGTTTCCATGTCATGGCATGCCTTGTTCACCTCAACACTATAGCCATTTGGATATCGCATAGCTCATATCCATGCATATACATTACAAATTTCATATGAGAATCCTTGTCTGTATTAATTTTCATTTAAGAAATGTGTGTTTATTTA
>SNQJ01S0211551.1:0-12691 GCA_010110895.2 Picea sitchensis | reverse complement strand
TCCAAATGGTACCCCTACCCCTTCTTTTATAGGCTAGAAGGAGCTAGGGTTTTGGACGAACTCTCGGCCATGCATGGCCGGGAGTTTCAGTTAACTGACCCATAGCTTTTTGTCCCGTCGGCAACTTTCCATTTTTTGTGATTCTGAAGGAAAACGCGGGTTGTAGTTGGCCTGTTAGCATTTACACGCAGGCTGTAGTGGGCCTGCTAGAGTTTTCTTTTGGATAAACGTGGGCTGTAGTGGGCCTGCTAGCATTTACTTTTTAAAAATGGAGTTTTTAGAAGAGTTGTTCAGTAGTTTTTTGGCAAAGAAGGGATATGAGTTGGCCTGATGCCAGGTAAGCATGTGTGGTGCAATTTAGGGTTATAACAATGAGCCATCCTCCAACTCTACAAATACAAAGTCACAAAATGATCTGGGTCGTTGGATCTAGAGGACACGTGGCGAGAGATCATCATTTCATTGATTCACTAGATGGAGAAGTAAAAGGTGAGAGTTGTAGCAACTCGCGATATGAAAAGTCACGAAATGATCTGGGTCATCTGATCACCAAGGATCTGGACTATTGATCTGATATGAAGTCAAAGTCCATGATATTGATCATAGTCGTTGATCAAAGAGAGAGACCTTGACTGTTGATCCGATATGAATTCATTTTGGAGTTTCATGTATCAGGAGTTTGGAGGCAACTCACAGTAGGAGTTTGCGATATGCGAAATCGTGAAGCACTCTTTTTCTTGACCCCTGATCATAGCTTATGGTCACATTAGAGGAAGATAAGTGAAGGAGCTAGCATTATTAGGCTCCATTTCGGAGTTTCATGTATCATGGGTTTGGAAGCAACTCACAGCAGGAGGTTGCAATATGCGAAATCATGAAGCACCCTCGTGCTTGGCCCCTGATCACAACTATTGGTCACATCAGCAAAAGAGAAGGGAAGGAGCTAGCGGTTCCAGGCTCCATTTCGGAGTTTCGTGTATCGTGAGTTTGGAAGCAACTCACAACAGGAGGTCGCGATATGAGAAATCGTGAAGCACACTCATGCTTGGCCCCTGATCATAGCTAGTGGTCACATCAACGGGAGAGAAGAGAAGGAGCTAGTGGTTCCAAGCTCCATTTTGGAGTTTTGCGAGTCGGGAAAACCAAGATGACTCACAGTTGATCACCCGAAATGAAAAATCGTGAAATGACTATTGGTTAGGCATACGGTCACCGCTGATGATCATGTGAAAGGAAGGGGCTTAGCCAGAAAAGCTAAATTCCCACTGTGTAGTTTTCTCAAGAAAGGAAAAAGTGCCAAAGGGATGAGCGCACAAAGGTTCTCTCAGTAACTGCTAAAGATGAACTAATTGTAACTGTCGAAAACCACTAATGGTTTCAACCAGAGAATTCAAAGGGGTTGTAAGGTGATTGTCAAAGAAGTTGAAGAGTATTGACGTAGCTGTCAGTGGAATGAAGACTCATCATAGAGACAATTGACATATGAAAAAGTGTTGAAGATGGTAGTTTCCAGAGAAGCCAAAGGGTCTCGGCATAATGGCCATGGATGAAGAACAAACTGAGTGTAATCACCAAAGGGGATGAAGAGTTAGGTGTTTGATCTAGCAGAGGACTGGGCATGATAAAGATATGTAGAACAGTGAAGAGGAGTGGGTTTGGGGAAGAGAGTGACTGATGCGAGTAAAATCATGTTGTGTACAGCAGTTGCATTGTACAGAAGAAGCATAGCGCATAGAATAGATATGCATATCTGAGAGAGGAAGAAAAAGTCGAGGTGTGCATGCAGAGATAGAGTAGGAAGACATTGATGCAGGCAGATCATAGAAGTGCACCAGAACAGTTATGAGACTGGTAAGTTATAGATAAACACTGTATCACTATAATAATTCTGAAGTAACGAAGTTGTTATACTCAGGGTAGTTGGGAGGTTCTAGGGAGGATTGGTGTCCTGTGAGTTTCAAGTAGGTGCTTGAACACAAGGAGTTGTAGCTTCCATCTGGTTACAGCCAGAAATACTAGGGTGGCAGGGTGGTACAAGGGAGAATTGTTGTTCTATGTTATACAGGTTTGTGCTTGTGTGACTAGAAGTTGGTGCTTCCATCCAGTTGGTGCTGGAACACTTAGGGAGTTGGTGCTTCCTTCTAGGGGGTTCTAGATAAACCAGGGATTTTTTCTTTCTTCTAGTAGGTTCTAGAGAAAACAGAGAGTTGGTGCTCTTAGCAAGTTGCAGCTTGCAAAATAGAGGTTGTAGCCTCAAGAGGAGTTGGAGCTCACAAGTATGATAATGTAAAGAAAATAAAGATTGATTATCATATCAAGAAGAAGAGGTTTTTCCCTTTATGGGTTTCCCAGGAAATATTTGACTTTGTATATTTCATGTGTGTGATTGATGTTTAATATTCTATTGCTTACTTCTTTGCATCATTGTGATCATCATTGAGTGTTCTGTGAAGATTTTAAAATTGGCATAATAGTTTAATCACAGTAACAATTGATTCACCCCCCTCTTAGTTGTTTAACAATTGGTATCAGAGCAGGTTCCCTTTTTTTTCTAAAGGTAGATCAGGAAGCTTAAACATGTCAAGCCATGAAGGAACTTCAACCAATAAGGCCCCCCTATTCAATGGAACAAAATTTGTCTTCTGGAAAGTTAGGATGAGAACCTACATAATGTCCCTAGGTGTAGATGTCTGGGATGTGGTAGATACTAGCTATGTAAAGCCAGTTGTACTAGTTAATAAGGATGACAAGTTAGAATTCAGCTTCAACGCTAAGGCTATGAATGCTATTCTGAGTGGGCTTGCAGAAGCAGAATTTGTAAAAGTGATGCACTTAGAAACTTCCAAAGAAATGTTGGACAAACTCATTATCAGTTATGAAGGTAATGAGAAGGTAAAGGACGCCAAGCTTCAAACCTACAGAGTATAGCTTGAGAAGCTAAATATGAAAGAGGATGGAACTATTGGAAAGTACTTTCTAAGAGTTGAAGAACTAGTAAATGCAATGGAAGAACTTTGAAAATTTTGAGGAACCCTCTTTATTTTAGAATATTTTGAGATCTCTGCCACATAGGTTCAACCCGAAGGTCTTTGCTATAGAAGAACTTAATGATCTAAAAGCCTTGGCTGTTGATCAACTTCTAGTAACGTTGACTGCATATGAAATGAATATAGTTAAAGATAAACCCACCTCTAGAGAAGCATCATTTAAAACAGATAAGAATGACGATTCTGAGCCTGATGAAATTGAAGCAAAATTTGTGAGAAGACTAAAGAAAGGATCAGGCGAGTACCAAGGCAAGCTTCCCTTCAAAATTTTTAACTGTGGAAGGATAGGTCACTTTTCATCTAAGTTTCCACAAAAGAAGAAGGACTAGAACTCTGAAGGTGAAGAAAAGTACAAATTCAAGAGATTTGGTAAAAAGAAAAGCTTATGTGTAAACAATGATGACTCTTCAGGAGACACAGATAGTGACTCTTCTTGTGAAGACAAGATTAATGAATTTATGCTAATGGCCAAAGAGGATTATGATTAGATGTCATTTTCAGGATTAACTGCATAGTGTAAATCATTAATCTATAACCCATATCCATGAGTATTAGTCGCAACTGACGAATAATCCTCATGATTTGAATAGTCCACTTAGAACTCATTGCATTGGGTGATGCTCACAGGGGTGAAGAAATGGGATTGAAACCGATGAAATGAATCACATAGCATCAATCGTCACTTCTAGGGCTTGCACCTGATAACCAGGACTTCCCAGGTGGTCACCCATTCCAAGACGCCTCTGGCTCAAGCACGCTTAACTATGGAGTTTTTCCCCACAATCAAGCCCACTTAGATTGCTACCCCATTTGAAAAACCTTACCAAGCATTGTTCCTTATGAACTATCCAGTTAGAGCTCCCTTCACTCTTATTATTTAAGCATAGAGGGGCTTCTGCAGTGAAACATATTAGATATCATTTTCGAGATTAACTGCGTAGTGTAAGTCATTAATCTATGACCCATATCCATCAATATTAGTCACAACTGACCAATAATACTCATGATTTGAATAGTCCACTTAGCACTCATTGCATCGAGTGATGCTCACAAGGGTGAAGAAATGGGATTGAAACCAGCGAAATGAATCGCATAGCATCAATCATGACTTCCGGGGCTTGCACCCAGTAACCAGGACTTCCCAGGTGGTCACCCATCCCAAGATGCCTCTGGCTCAAGCGTGCTTAACTGTGGAGTTTTTCCCCACAATCAAGCTCACTTAGCTTGCTACCCCATTTGCAAAACCTTAGAAAGTATTGTGCCTTATGAACTATCCAGTTAGAGCTCCCTTCACTCTTATTATTTAAGCATAGAGGGGCTTCCGCAGTGAAACATATTAGATATCATTTTCAGGATTAACTGCGTAGTGTAAGTCATTAATATATGACCCATATCCATGAGTATTAGTCGCAACTGACCAATAATACTCATGGATATGGGTCATAGATTAATGAATTACACTACGCAGTTAATCCCGAAAATTATATCTAATATGTTTCACTACGGAAGCCCCTCTATGTTTAGAGGATTATGATAATAAAATCAAAGGAAGTGATGTTGATGATGAAGAAGTTTTGGTTGACTTGGAAGGAGAACTAGTCAGTTCTCTAGAATAAATTGCTAGACTCGGACTCAAGAAGAAGAAGCAAAAATAAGTGTTGATACAGTTCGAGAAAGACAGTAAAAAACCTGATGAAGACTTTGCCCTATTGAAAGTAGAATTAAAAGAGGCAAAGAAAATAGAAGACATTCTGAAACAAAATTTATCAGAAAAGAAGGCAATATGTGAAGCCTTGGAAGAAGAGGTAATAAAAATCAGAAAAGAAATGGAGAAGTTTAAAGCATTATATCTCCAAAATCTTCCAAGCATTAAAGCCTCAAAAGGATTAGCCACCATTTTGAATCAACAAAGGAATCCAAATTTTAAAACTGGTTTGGGTTATGAAGAAGGATCAAATAATGGTCAGCCACGCAACAAAGAATCCATCAATTTTGTCAAATCTACATGCATTGACAACAATAAATATGGAGAAACAAAGGAAGATAATCAACCACTAAGGAAGAGCGAAGGAAGAAGTACCAGAACTGAAATTGTAGAACAAAGAAATAATATACCCTCTTCTCAAAGAAATCATCAGCATGGAAGAAATCGACATGCTCAAAGAAGACAACCATTTTCCAGGTACAAAGGATTTTCTATGGATATTGTTTTTAATGTTCTAACTTTGGTCACAAAGTTGCAAACCGCTCCTTAAAATTTAGATATGAGAAATCAAGACACTCAAGGAATAGATATTTGTTGCAACAAAGAATGAGACAGCCACGTAACAAACAACTACATACTAAAAATCATGTGATGGTTGGGAAAATAACACAGGTTAAGCATAACAATCGTTATGATCCTTTATTCAATGAACTAGAATGTTACACCTGCCATAATTATGGACATAAAGTTGCAAACTGTCGCTTAAGGAACTATGAACCAGATTTGAATCCTTCTACTGAAAATGTCAAGGTTTGGAAGAAGAAAGAAAATGGCAAGTGTGGACTAGTGTTGTCATCTCAAAGACAAAAGAACCCCCGGTATATTGACAGTGGTTGCTCCAGCCATATGATGGGAGACAAAGGTAAGTTTCTATCTCTAAATGAAAGCAAATTAGGAAACGTAACCTTTGGAAATTATGCTCCAGGTAAAATCAAGGGTAAATGGATGGTGAGTTTAAGTAATGGAAAAGGAAAATCCCAAGATGTTCTGCTTGTAGATGGGCTAAAACATAATTTTCTCAGTGTAATTCAAATGTGTGACAGAGTATGTGAAGTCGTGTTCACTTCCAAGGATTGCAAGATAAAGTCTGTAAACTCAGGGCAAGTGGTGGCTAAAGGCATAAGGACAGATAATAATGTATATTTGTTGAAAGAAGATAGAGAAGAGTGTCATCTAAGAAAACATGATGAAATATGGTTATGAAATAGGAGACTTGGACATATAAGCTTTGACCACTTAATCAAGCTCAAAAATCTTGAGTCAGTAAAAGATCTTCCAAGAATATCAAAGCCACAAGACTCTGTTTGTAAACCCTACCAAGCAGGAAAGCTAACCAGGGCTCAATTTAAATCTAAGAGCTCTACTTCAACAGAGAAACCACTCCAATTAATTCATATGAATTTATGTGGACCATCAAGACAGGAAGGAAAACTATTTTATGCTGATCATTGACGATTACTCTAGACTTACTTGGGTTTCTTTTCTCAAAGAAAAAACTGAAGTAGTTGAGAAATTTAAAATATTTAATGCTTTAACTGAGAATCAAACATGTAAGTGGTTAAAGGGAGTAAGATAAGACATAGGAGGAGAATTTATGTCAAGTGATTTTAAGGAATTTTGTGATAAAAATGGGATCAAGAGAGAATACACAATCCCAAGAACTCCATAGCAAAATGGAATAATTGAGAGGCAAAACAGAACCATGCAACAAATGGCTAGGTCAATGATGAATGAGAAGAACATTGGTCAAACCTACTGGGTAGAAGAAATACACACATCATTCCATGTTCTTAAAAACGCCCATCTCAGACCACACAGTAACAAGACACGTTATCAAATGTGGTGTGGAAGACCTGCTTCAATCAAACACTTCAAAGTCTTTGGGAGTAAGTGCTACATAAAAAATAATAATGAGAACCTTGGCAAGTATGATGACAGGGCTGATGAAGGCATATTCTTAGGGTATGCTACAAATAGTAAAGGATACATATGCTATAATAAGAGGCTGCATAAATTGGTTGACTGTATTGACATAAAAGTTGATGAAGGAATTCCAGTACGAGAGGTGAACAATACTAAATCAACAACATAGGATATAGATGAAGTTGAATTTGAAAAGGTCCAAGAATCAGAACAAGAATACTTTGAGTCAGATGAAGATTCAAATACTCGGGCAAACTCAAATCAACAGACAACATCAAATTCTTCCTCCAGAATTACTCAAAAGAATCATCCTGCAAGTCAGAAAATTGGTGAAAAAGACAAAGGTTTAAAAACCAAGAGAAGGATAATCAAAAACACTGAGCAATCACATATAGACTTCATATCCATGGTGGAACCCAAGAACTTCAATGAGGCCAATAAAGACATAAATTGGTTAAAATCAATGAGTGAGGAATTAGACAAGATTGAAAAGAATGACACTTGGGAACTTGTTCCTAGGCCAACAGATAAAAATGTAATAGGATCAAAATGGGTCTACAAAAATAAGATGAATGATCAAGGAAATATTGTAAGAAATAAATATAGATTGGTTTGCAAAGGATATGCTCAAATAGAAGGATTGGACTTTGATGAAACATTTGCGCCTGTAGCAATATTAGAAGCTATTAGAATGTTTCTTGCCTATGCTTGTCATAAGAAGTTTAAATTCTATCAAATTGATGTCAAGTCAGCTTTTATAAATGGAGATCTAAAAGAAGAAATCTATATGGAACAACCAGAGGGTTTCCAACTGTCAGATAACCCTGACTTTTTCTGCAAGATGAAGAAATCCTTATATGAGTTCAAACAAGCTCCTCATGCATGGTATCACAGATTGGATACATATCTTCAATACAAAGAGTTCAAGAGAGGAACAGTTGACAACAATCTATATATCAAAACAAAGGGTAATGATTTGCTCATTGTGTTGGTCTATGTAGATGACATAATCTTCGGTAGTAATAATGTTTCACTGGAAAAATGGTTTTGTTCTACCATACAGTCTGAATTTGAAATGTCTATGATAGGGGAACTGTCATTTTTTCTTGGCCTACAAATTACTCAGAAGTCTAAAGGAATATTTCTTTCTCAAGAAAAATATGTAAGAGAAATGTTTAAAAGGTTTCAAATGGAAGATTCTAAACCCATGATCACACCTATGGTCACTGGATGTAAGTTAAGCAAGGATGATGACTCACCTGATGTTGATCAGAGTTCATATAGGTCTATTATAGGCAACCTATTGTACATCACAGCATCCCTTCCAGACATAATGCATGTTGTTGGACTAGTAGGAAGGTATCAGGCCACACCTAAACAGAATCATTTGTTAGTTGTCAAAAGATTATTCAGATACTTTAAAGGAAAAATGGACTATGGCCTATGGTATCCTAGGAATCATCATTTTCAACTATCAGTCTATTCAAATGTTGATTGGGCTAATTGTGTGGATGAAAGGAAAAGCACAAGTGGAGGTGCATTCTTCTTAGGAGATTCCCTTATATCATGGTTGAGCAAGAAGCAAGGTTACATTTCCTTATCAACTACAGAAGTTGAATACATTGCAGCTGCCACTTGTTGTACCCAAGTATTTTGGATGATTCAGACACTTGCAGACTTGGAAGTAAAATATACTGCACCGATCCCAATTCATTGTGATAATACCAGTGAAATTAATGTGTCAAATAATCTTGTCTTTCACTCTAAGACCAAGCATATACCCATCAAGTATCACTTCTTGAGAGAGCAGGTAACCAAATCTGTGGTTTATGTGCATTATATTCCATCCAAAGATTAGATTGTTGATATCTTCACTAAACCGCTTGCACGAGCTCAATTTGAGTATCTACGCCAGAAGTTGGGCATGACCCCATTATCAACTTAAGAGAGTCCATTATGTAAGGGGGAGTATGTGTTGGTTGAATATATGATACCTCTGAAAAATACTACAACGGCTCAGGGGGAGCATGTTTTCTTTGACATTGATGTCAAAGGGGGAGAAAAGGTGTGCATGTTATAGTTGGAGGTCTAAGAAGAATAGTGCAGCCATTCAAGGTTTCCATCAATGCCAAAGGGGGAGATTGTTGGCATGTTTACAGGCAGAGTGTGCTTGTCATTGATGGAAAGAACAACAGCGATGATGGTAATTTTAGAAACAGAGTGTACATGGAAAGAACAACCACCACCAGCGAAGACACAGAAGAACAAGGTCGAGAAGATACGAAGGAATAGCGCAGTGTTGCACGCAGAGAGCAAGTGGGCGCCAGGGTCGAGGTGAATTCCATTACCAAAGCTTAGGAGAGATAGCATTCCCAGAAATGTAGACAAGGTCCAAGTCATCAAGGCTCACAGAAGGATCAAAGGTCGTGGCCTTTGACACTTAGAGATTTGAGAAAGCCAAAGCTTAGGAGGAGGAGCGACAGTGATCATTGGATCCCCAATCCAGAATTATCAATGGTTGTCGGATCAGAGTACAGATAGGAGGAGTGCGCAGAGGAGGATATTAGACCTCAGCTACTAGATTGAAATGCGAAGGACTAGTAGCCATTAGATTCAGTATAACTGTGAAGAGGATAATGGTCAAGAGCCATCCTCCAACTCCGCAAAATACAAAGTCGTGAAATGATTTGGGTCATTGGATCCAGAGGACACATGGCGAGAGATCGGAATTATTATAGGATAAATCGGTATATGCGGACACTAACAGATCTCCCTAGATCTACCTAGATCTAGAAAAAAACAGGACAAGACATGACACTTTCCCTAAGTTACAATCATTGAATTTGTCATTGAAGAAGGAATAAGTGACATACCTTTAGATATCACTTCCTTATGTCTTTGTTGTTCCTGCTTCACTTTGGTAGCCTTGTGATATCAGATCTACAATGACACAAATTGACCAAGGTGAAAGCAACAATAATTCATTCAATGAAGACCTAAACATGTGATCAAGGATTCATGTAATAAAATAAAAGTGATTTTATGGGAAAGGGACATGCCACTGTATTTTATTAAATGAAAGTAGAAGATACAACCAGATTGCCTTGACATTGCAAGCTTCCTTTCGATGGTCCTTTGTTCCAACACACACACTTGCTCCAAACTTGCATGAATAAGATCCACTATGGCTTGATGGACAAATGGAGGCATAAAGCACCAATTCAAACATGATTCCTTACACAATTTTGAACCTATTCTTTCATCAATTCTCTATTCAATATTGATTAACCTCTTCCTTGAGAAACCTTTCATTATATAGGAGAAGGAGAGATGGTTAAAAGGATGAGGATGATCCCACTAAATTTGAGAAGTCAGTACGATGCCAACCATGCGAATGCCAACTCATTTTCCATAAGATCCTCTTCTAGAACCTTCGTAACCTCTTATCCCTTTTAAGATTTGAAGCAGGTTCGCACCCTGCCTATAGAGAAACTATGAACCCCTCGCAATCCAAGTATTGAGTAGCCTGTGAGAATGAGGGTTTTTCGCACCCTACAATATATCCAGCCTGTGAACTCATCTTAAAAATATGTTTTGTAGAAGAAGACAACAGTCACTTTTCTCAGGAAAAAGGTCCTTATGAGAGCCTGAACACATAACACCAGAGTGAACAAAATAATGTGTAATATAATGCCCCCCAAAGTATGAGGCTGGAACTCGTGATAGTTGAAATACTTTGTAAAATGTGTGTGTGTGTTAGAAACAAGGATCACACCTAATCGGAAACATGCAAACAATCAAGCATCTGCAGAATATAATACCATTTATGAGGTAGGCATTCCCATGCTCAGACTTCAAATGAATGGAATCACAAATGTAGGCCATGGACACCAATCATACACCGTGGATCCATGTCATCAAAATGATACATAGCCACCAGAATTACACTGTGGATCTATGTGTTAGAAGACTCAGATTAGGACATAGCCACGCGACATACAAAGTGGATCTATGTGTCAATACAAATCATAAATACTCCATCACAACCTGGACCAAAAAAGATGAGACCCAGGGTCTTCAATCCCATCGTCTGAAAGTATGAATCTAACCATGTGATTACAGGTGTCAAAGTAGAACATGGTAGAAACCACTTGATTACCGTTCATTGGTGAAAATCGTTAACAAGTGCGAGGGAAATCACCATTGATGTCAATGACTCCCAAGGTACCTAAGTACAATCCAAATGAATGTGAATAAATGAGTTGAATTCGAACACTCGGCGGAATCTCTCGATCAAGGACCAATGATGTGAATCCACTGTCGAAAGTGAAGAGACCTGCCATTAAGGCATGTAGGTTCTAAGGTACTAAATTGATTTCTAAGTCTTATTCCCGGATAATGAGTTGGAGTCGATGGAAAAATACTCGTCACAGGAGGGCCTTGATGTATCCCCCATCAATGAAACGAAATAAATAACAGATTTTAGGGTAAGTCAAAGCATGAATATGATTTGAAACTGACACAGGGAAGGTCAACATGGTAAGAATTGACAACTGCAAATGGCCGACTCAATGGAGGGCTTGTTTGAACTTCTCTTGAACATATGGATGACACGACAATGGTTTTGGCAGCATTGACTCAAAGACAACCCAATATATGACCTTGTAGCAATTCAGAGAAGAGACAAATGGATTTCCCAACCTGGATTCAAATGACGAATAGGGGGTGTCATGTTCAAGAGCGACGCTTACTGCCACTAATTCAAATACGAAGGTACATCCCTTTCCCAAAATTTCCCCCACCATTTCTGGCGAGTACCTCTTTATTTTTACACAAGCTTGAGGAGGATAACATATGCTTGTTGATGTAAGCTCATCCTTCAGACGAGTCCCTTGGAGTATGTTTAGCGAACCCTAGGAAGGAGTGAATCGGTCCCATAAAGGTCTTTCGATGTTTGTTTAACGAGTCCAAAGATAGAAAACTCGGGGGTTTTTCATGTTTTGAGATACTGAAAAACACTTGAAGAGAACTCTCCCAGTTCCTTTTTCATAAATTAGTTCAGCGAGACCGAAAAAGTGATAAACTATCACTCATTGAACGTTTTCTTCAAATACTTTTACGAGAGTGAAAAGAACAAGATCGCTCGGCAATCTTTTCATTTTTTATGGAGTGTGAAAAGAGCTTAAAGGATACTCCCTTATTTATGTTGTTTTCATGTTACCATTACGAGTACGAAAAGATGACAAAAGTATATTCGGTCGCGTTCTCATGTATTTTCGAGGGCAAGAACGAACGAAGACTAAGCTCAAGGTTTTTCCTACAAAACCCTAAAAAGGTATTCGTACATGTGACGGATAAAAAAGGAAAAAATACTCATACACCATCGTTCGGGCTTCTAGGTCATCTATCTGTGAAAAACCATACTCACAAGGCCATTAGGGTAATAGGTTTTTATGCAAAATAATAAAAATAATATAAAAAATCAATGAAAAAATAGTAAAAAAGTGAATAAATATGGGTGAAAAGCCCCTTTTACCATTTCATTGTTACTTTGTCAAAAACTTGTCCAACACACCTCTTTTTTCCCAAATTTCTTCAGTCGATTGCGGGAGGTACAAGCGGTCATTCAGCAAACAATTTCAGCCAACGAGGTAATCTCTTGATTCTTCAACTTTTTCATGGATTACATTTGATTTTTATTGGAAAAGTTTAGTATTTGAGTCCATTTTGGGGCCGGTAGGTGCGCTCAGGAATTCTTGCAGGTGGGCCATTCGAGACTTGCGAGAACCTAAGGTTTTCGCAGGTGGCTTCAGTTGATCCAGATGGATATCGGTGGCCACCCACCTTTTCCAACTGGCTCAAAACAACGTTCTGACATTTTTGGCAATTTACTATTTTTAGCAGTTTTTCGGGTCCTGAACTTCTGGAGCCGTTTTGAGGCCCTAAACGACGTTTT
>SNQJ01S0211550.1:3268-15773 GCA_010110895.2 Picea sitchensis | reverse complement strand
AAAAGCATCCAAATATATTTTTGGAACTTAGTTCATTTTTCAATTAATTCCTTCATTATACATTCACTATGGTCATCAGTACCTTACTTCCATCACATTACTTGTACTTGGAAATATTGGGAATTGTGGTTAACCAGTACCTAAGGAATATTGAGCTAAAGAGGTGGTTTTTCTGGCCTATGTGTTGTTGAAGAAGTGGGTTTCCAGGCTCATGAGAAATTCTCTCCAAATGAGAGAATTGTTGGGAATTTTTTTCCCAAGGTGCCAAGCTACAGTTGCAGGGCTCTAAGACTTCTTGTTTGTCCTGTTGCTGAAGCTCTGAAAGGGAAGTCGGGCAGCCAAAGGACTATTGAGAAGATAAGGGGCACACTTTATAGGGTGGGATAGGCATGTGGGAAATGAGAGGTTGTAGGTTGTTTGCTAGAGATGACACCTAAGTCTGTGTATTTTTGTTGTCGATAGAACTTAGCTTAGCTTAGGATTCATTTTCCCTGGTGGAGTTTAGCCATAGCTCAAGGGTGACCTACTACTGAGAGTTTATGAGTAGTAGAGTCTAAGTCTAGGAGAAACGATTGAGGTCTCGACACAATCGATGATTATTTACAAAAGATAAGTGTCTTTTGTGTATTTTATTTAATTATTGTGTATAATTGTGTATTTATGTTACCGTTTTTTCCTGTATTATTATGCATGTGTATATTTTTTGTAGTCTGTATAATTTTGTGCATATGTAGAAGTATTTTATGTAAATAAATGGTATCAGAGTCAAAACTTTTGTGGGGCATTTTTCCATCTTGGGGCTGGGATTGATTCAATGTGGACGTAATGGGTTTGTCGGTTTGTTGGTAATGGGGACATTACAATGTGGTATCAGATACACATGTTTGACACTAAGCCTGCATGGGCTATAGATAGAGCATTCAAGTTGAGTTTGTAGAGTCTGCATGCAAATTGTTCGATGGAATGTTTGAAATGGATGTCTGAAACATGTTTGCAAAAATTACTGCAGTGGAATTGGGGAAATTTCATGAATAATTGAGGAAAACTAGCCCAGGGATTAAAAATCCCCAATTTTAAATCTTAGTCTGGGCATTTTTAGATCTATAATTGGTTAAATTGAGGAATTGTAGAGTGGCCATGGTGGAATTTGTTAGAAAAACAGGATCGCGGAGAAATAAAATAAAAACAAATGCAGAAATAAAACACAAAAGGTACACAATACAATATAGACACAGATATACATGGTTCACCCAGTGTGCTCTACGTCCACTAGAGAAATTTCTAGGTCCTTCCTTTTTATTATCCAACAAATGAAGGGATATAACCTACAACACATCTATTATAACTTCCTCTACTTTCTCTCGTAGTCTCCTCTCTCATAATACAATATTCACAATGATGCATAGCCATAATATATTTCCCTCATAAAATAGGGTTTCCTTCTAGGGGAAAAAACTCTAACATAAATTCTACCGTCAAATTTGTGACCTTATAATGAATGGTTCATATTTACTATGAAATTACAATATACATTTACAAGGCAATTTTTCCTTCAGGGGACCGCTTCCCCCCCAGCCGGGGGGATGAGCCCCCCAGACCCCACAGGGGAGTCAAGCCCCCCCTGCAAACCCCTCGTGTGGAGGGGCGTACAATATTCATTGGGTATAAACATGGTTGAAAACAAAGAACTATGAAACATGAAGATAATTAGGCTCCACAACCAACAATATCCCACTTGGAGAATGATCACAATAACTCCACTTTTTTTGTACATGTTGGACTATACTCCACCTTGGACCTATAAAATTTATCATCTTCACCTTCATGCTTGAAGACCAACTGAAATTGAGAAGGAAATCAATTTCTCCCTGGTTACTCCCTTTGTTAACATGTCTGCATGATTTTGGCTAGTGTGTATCTTTTCCAACTTCAAATGTCCATCTTCCAAGACGGATCGTATGAAATGGTACCTAAGATGTATATGCTTAGTATTCCAATGGAAGGATAATTTCTTTGCAAGATGAATGACACTCTCGTTGTCACAGTACAAACTTCTATTCTCTTTCTTCTTTCCCAATTCCTCCATAAACCTTTGTAACCAAATCATATATTTACTAGAGTTTGTAGCAACAACATACTTCACCTCTATTGTTGAAAGTGCACCAACCTTCGCAGTTTCGAAATCCAACTTACTTTTTTTCCACCTACAATAAAAACATACCTTGTGGTGCTCCTCATGCTATCTTTATCACCTGCCATATCTGAATCAACATATCCCTATAGAACAATGTTTGGACCTCCAAAATATAATGCATGAGTAGTAGTACCTTCCAAATATCTGAGAATCCACTTTGCTACCTCCCAATGTTCTTTACTTGGATTGTTCATATACCTACTCACAAATCCTACTGTATGTGAAATATCTGGTCTTGTGAAAACCATCGCATACATCAAGCTGCCAACTGCTAATGAATAAGGGACCCTGGACATGTATTTTATCTCCTCTTGTGTCTTGGGACACATTTCTTTGGTTAATTTCAAATGGTTGGCCAAAGGTGTACTAACTGGTTTTGCATTCTGCATTCTAAACCTCTCCAACACCTTCTCTGTGTACTCACCCTGAGACAATGTTAAACTGTGATTTTTCCTATCTCTTGTTATTCTCATACAAAGGATTTTCTTTGCAACACCTAAATCCTTCATCGCAAATAAATTATCTAATATCTTCTTGAGCACATTTATATCCTACATATTAGACCCTACAACAAGCATGTGATCTACATACAATAGCAAGATAATATAGCTTCCATTTTCTAGCTTTTTAAAATAAACACAGTGATCAGAATGACATCTACTATAACCTTGTTCTGTCATAAACCTATCAAAATTTAAATACCACTTCCTTGGAGCTTGATTTAGGCCATACAAGATCTTCTTCAACCTGCATACCAAATTTTCCTTCCCTTTGACCTCATACCCCTATGGCTGCTACATATAAATATTTTCCTCCAAATCCACATGGAGAATTTTTTTTTTTACATCTAACTATTCAAGATGTAAATATTCTACTGCCACAAGACTTAAAATAGTCCTAATTGAAGTCATTTTAACATCAAGAGAAAATATTCCATCAAAATCTATACCTTTCTTTTCTGCAAACCCCTTTACAATAAGTCTAGCCTTGTACTACTTTTTGCCTCCATATTCTTCCTTCAACGTGTAAACCCATTTATTCTGCAATGCTCTTTTTCCTGCAAGAAACTGAACCAAATCCAAAGTCTGGTTATTTACCAAGGAATCCATTTCCTCTTTCATGCCTTGCTCCCGCTTCTTTTTCAGTGTCTACCTACATTGCCTCTTCATAACATTTTTGGTTCACCATAATCAATCAACAATAAATAATACAATGAAGGAGAGTATCATTCATGGGGTCTACTTAACCTGGTAGATCTTCTAACAACAGTTGCAGGAGTTTGGGGTACCTATTGCTCCTATCATTGTTATATAAAAATGATCCATAAGGAACGTTATGCATCTCATGAAAAATCATATGTTATATACAAATTTCTTGTTGTTGTTGATGATGTTGTATTATCGTCGTGTTGTTGATGATGATGTTGTATCAACCTCGTGTTGTTGTTGATGATGTATCATCATTGTACTGATCGATGATGTTGTATTAGTGTTGTACTAATTGATGTTGATGTAGATAATAATGATGATGCTAGTCCAGCTCCATGCTATGAAAGATGATGATGAGAAAAAATTTCGATGATTTATAGATGTGTCAGTCAATGTTCCATATGCTATTGATGATGATGCCCTCTCCTCTCTCCTGATGATTTTTCATTGGGTTGTGTCAGTAGAATACCCTTCTTGTTAAGGGGGAGTGTTGAAATACTGTAAATGTGAAGAATATTCTAATTATAATTGAGTTATTATTATATAGATCAATCCCCTTTTGTGGATTGGTCAAACCCTAATTAAATGGTGATAATTGAGAAGTCGACCCCCAGGGCTAATTAAAGTAGTTTTAGCCACTATTTGAAGAAGTCTGCCCTTTTTAATTAAGAGACAACCCTAGCGCTCCTCAGCTAGTATAAATAAGAGAGGATGGCACCTCATTAGCTCACTCACTCAAGTAACTCATCTAGTACGCAAGTTTGGAGGTAGTTGTAGTTGGAAGAAGAAGGAGAGAGAGGCGCATTGCTCAGTCTTAGATATTCTCTAATGTTTTGGTCTTTTATCTTGGCATTTTATTGGCAATCTATATTAAGGAAGCTTTTGCTGGGTTTTCTCCCCCATGGGGGTTTCCCAAGATAAAATGTTGTGTACCTTGTGATTGTGTTTCTTTCAGTGATCCTGCTTATGCTATTATTGTCTAGTAAATTGAAAAGAACTTAATAGCAGCTCTAAATTTAACATCTCTCTCTAGTTCTCAACAACTTGTGAAGGAAAATGTCCTTCACACCACTATGGTAATGATGTTCTCACACCCACCTATCTTAGGCCTCAACAAGGTTTGTCAAATGAATTCCTAGCATCAAGCTCACAACCTTCTCAGCTCAGGTTGGGTATATGGACTCTCCACCCAAATTCCAGAGTTCAAGTTATTTTCCTTTACTTTGTTTTTACACAATCAATCCTTTCTTCTCCCCATTCGAACTCCCTCGATTTCTCTCTCTTATCCAAATACTTGACCTCTCTATATCTTTCTATCTATCCTTTTGTGCCTTTCTTGCACGCATGACTTGGAAGGTTCTCGACTGTCCTTTTGTTTCTCCTGTCAGAAGGAAATTCATGGGTCAATCATGGGGGACCAAGGTGATATTTCTTGTTGTCCTCTAGCTAAATTTTTTTCTCTCACCTTAGGCATCCCTCCATGTTTCCATTCATTGAGGTGGTTGGTTGTTCAACCACCAATCTTCCCTCATTAACTGATTTTCCTTGAAATTGGGGCTAAGAGAAAAATCTGAACATTTCCAAATCATATATCTCAACAAAGAGGCTTTGGTTTTCTTGTCATGGTATAATGAACCCCGCCCCCCTCTTATAGGCTTCCTCACTCTTTCCACTAGCGGTATCATGCCCAATACTTTAAGGCTTCACCCCCACAATCAACTATTGACATTTATAATTAAACAATAATACACTTACAATGTTTTTATGCCATTGCATGGAAACCATAAATCATGATTAATTACACATAATCATAGATTTGGAAAGGGAGGTGTTACAGATGCTAAGTTAACTTTACTTTTCATACCATGCTCACGGTGCTTATTTCAGGCCATATAAGATGTTGTAACATAAGAAATTTTCATAAAAAATTTTCAATTTTTAGCAACATTTATAAGAACCGTGCTAATTTTACGTCACCTCAAAACTTCCAATCAAATAAGTCTTTTCAATTTATCCCTATCCTCCACATTAAATCAAGTTTCATAATCCACCATCCTTTTTTTCATAATTAAAACCCCAAGACAAACCTTTTTCCAAAATCAAATACCAAATCTTCATGTCTTATGTACCAATCCCATCAACCAAAATAATAATAATTATTTTTAGTATATCTTTTATTAAATACTTAATTTTAAATCATAATTAAAATATAAAATTCATGTTTAATATATCTTTTATTAAAGACTTAATTTTAAATAATAATTAAAATATTAAATTCATGTTGATATGGGCATTTTTTTTAATACCCAAAATGTCAAATAATGAGTTTTTCCCCAAGACTTGCACCATTTTGACATTTTTTGGGTTATGCACCCAAATTAAAAGCATTAAATATAGAGTTAAAGGTCAAATCCATTAATGGGGGAGAAAAGGCATACCACCATTTTTCAATGACACACATGGTAGCTCGTGAGCAATTTCAGGCTCCCCAGAAATGCATGTATGATTGACAGATGGCATGATGGTTTTAGTGGTTTAATGCATGTGGATGGCATTGGCTTCATCAACATTCAAAGTAATCGATCGAGGATTAAATTCTAGAGTTTGAAGGGTCCCAGGTATAGGTTTTTCCAGAAGTATCACTATCTGCCAATGCAGCTCAGGCATCTGGATTTTTTCCATACCACCTTCTGGAGGTACAAGAACACTTTTTCATCAATGCATATTGCAGGAAAGCATACCAGCTATACGTGAAAACTGGAGGACACTAGAAAATGGCCAGTTGGAATTTTCTTCATATAGTTTCTACCATAATAATACGACACACGATGGATCCAGAAAATACATGCAGTGTGCCTCCAATAATTGCATAAAGGAAAAAGGAAAAGGTGTTGGTTAGTTGTTCTACGAAATAGTTTTTTTAGTCTATATAAATTTAAGTGAATCACTATTTTTTGTTGTTCAAAATCCATTTTTGAATACAGAAATGGATTCAACATGCTGAAAAACTCCTATGGCACTAGGATTCTATAGAAATAATCACTTAAATTTAGGAGTACAATAATTTCTCTATGAATTTCGGGCAAATATCCCAAGAAAAAATCTTCATTTCCTAGAATCTTTAGCATACTGCTAAAGGAAAATACACAAAGGCCCGATAATCAAACTAATATTGATAAGGCATGGGCTTTGATGGAACTTGAAAAATCATTAGGGGGCAGGGATGCAAGTTATGATGATTTCCAGAAAGCCAAAAAAATCTCATCAGGCTTCATCGTCTTCTAGAGTTAAAGGAGAATCTCCTCAGGTTGGAAAAAATACAAGTTCAAGGACACTTTCTAGTCCAAATTCAAAGATTGGGTAGCACACCCATTGTGTCACATAACATGGTATATTGCAGGAGACACCCCTGAGAATGAATTGGAATGAGTGCAAAAAGATAACCTCGGGTTTCTTCTTGTTGTTTATTGAGTTGGAAACCTGGAGAGAACCATCAAATTCTACATTGAGTGTTTAGGAGTGAAGTTGTTAAGACAGAGAGACATTCCTGAGGAGAAATACTCAAAGGATTTATTTCCTTGGATATGCACTAGAGGACTCTCATTTTGTTGTGGAGTCGATATATAATTATGGAGTTGAAAGTTATGATATCGACACAGGGTTTGAACACTTTGCAATTACAACTAAAAATATGTACAAGTTGGTCAAGGACACTCTTGGATCTTTGCATCCTCAGAGCTATTACAGATGTACCCACAAGCATGACCTAGGATTCCAGGCGATGAAGTTAGTTCATTAAGAATGTTCAGGGTACTAATTGAGTCTCTAAAGCTTCACATTTTTGTATTGTTGTGGCGGTGTCTTTTTGACAATGATGATGAGGTTCAGGATCAAGCAACACTCTACCTAATGCTCTTGGTGGAGATGCTTCTTCAGATAACAATGGAAGGATTTGAAAGAGTTTATTTATGGTACCTTACATTTGCCATTGGTTCATCTTGAAGCAAGTTTACAAGCCTATGAGGTTAACAAAGAAATTTTCAACCTGGTTGATGTTCCAAAAGAGTCGACATATGGGAAAACTCCATTTTTAGATAAAGAGAGAGTTTGTTTGCGAGTGATTCATCGAAACTTTCTTTTCCAAGATCTCAATAGATTACAATATTTAGAAGTGCATTCTCTAAGGCTAGGGAATTTGTTCAAAGGAGTTTGCACTGGGATTTGTTGATGTGGTTTGTGTCATTCCATGCATTAAAATATGAGCTCTATTGAAACTCATTGAGGAGTTGTTGGAGGTCACTTCTTCAATGATGGGTTAGGAATCTAGAGAAAGATTTTGGATGTTTGTTTCTCGTTTTGATTTTGTTATTGCACAGTTTGTAGCTATGAGTAAAGCCTATAAGGTAGAAGGCCAAACTGGCGTAACAGGAACCTATCCCACCCAATGTCACCATGATGGGTAGCTTATTTCTCTTTAGGGAGGTTAGGCCCAGGGGAGATGTCCCCGGTAACTTGGGGTTTTGAAAGGGAAAAGAATAAAGGACAAGGACAAATTCCCCTTTCACAAGTCACCACCCAAAAGATAGTCACGGCTAAACAACCAATAATAAAGTAAATCCCCAATGAAGAACACCTGCCTGGAACAAAGAAACAACAAACTAATATATGCAATCTATATTTCAAAGGGTTAGTACTTCATAAGACTATCTGATAAATGTATATGAGAAATATATCAATAAATGTTGATGAAGTCAATGTTTATTAATAGCAATAAAGAGATATGACACTCCACCAATCATATCCTAGACATCAACAACTAGGGTTAGTAAGTTAGTTGAGCTTTTAATTTAGAAAAGAATTTGAGAGTTGTTTGATCTCTTTCACTTCAATGATGGAGGTATAAGATCAATTCCTTTGGGCTAATGGAGTCAATTTAATAGAGGATGCAAGGGTTGAAGGAGGAGGACTAAGGACTAGAAGGAAAAGTTTTGAAGTGTTGTTATGGCAGGGCCCCAGAATCAAATCCCTAGGGGAGAGAGGCTCACTTCAGTGTTGCTAAAGCAAGGCCTCGTGCTCTCTCCTCCTTCCTTAGGTTAACTTGTAAAAAATGGATAGCATGAAAGATAAATCAAGACAAGAGAGTGTAGTGAGGGAGAGTGTTTCTACAACAAGGCTCTATCACTAAACCCTAGAAGAAAAATGGTCCTAGGTGTAGATAACCTAGGCCTGGGACGTCTCCTCCTTCTTTACTTCTGGAAAGTACGACTAGCTCAGGGAGAAGAAGAAATGAGAGTGTAGCTATGGCTAGGCTCTTTCTTCCTTCTTCAATGGATGAAAATTTTTCTATTAGGGGACATGAGACAAGGACCTACTTGTGTGCTTGTCATCTAGGGTTTTGATTCAGCAAATTATAAATACATGTAAGAAAATAAGACTACAACCATTCAATCAAGAAGTTTTGCACAAAAATACTTACAATTCTTTAAGAAATAACCATGCAAACCCTAGTTGTAATACCTTCCTTCAAGAAAAAAAACCATAAAATGCCAAGAAATGCCTTCCTTCAACAAGTGCGCCTCACTAAACCAGCAAAAATACCCAAGTAGGGAGTTAAAATCAAACCTCCCTAATGAGTGAGTGATGTGTTATCGTGGTGACATTGGGTGGCATAGGTTCCTATTACGCCAGTTTTACCTCCATCTTATAGCCATTTGACCTAGCTACAAACTATGCGATAACAGATTTCATTGAGGAAAATAAAGGGTTTAAGTCATGCGCCCGAGTGTTAGACACAAATATTGAAGGCATAAGAAAATATTTCCACCTTGATTTTGATGATTGTCTTGTTAGAACCTTTGTCAAGAAATTTAGAGCAGATGCTTGATCTCTCCACCATTCTTCCATTTCTAAAAGGTCACAAAGTTACTACAATAAAGGATACAAACAACTGGAAGAGTCAACGATCACAGTGCTACAGATATTGATTTTGCTAAGGATGTTGAGACATTGTTCCCTAGTCTTCTTCTTAATATGTTTGTGGTTCAGAATGATGGAACCAATCAAACTTTTGTGTCTCATATTTAATCTTGCGGGGTTGATATTTTTCCATGAACCACATCATTATGCCCATGATGGGATGGTTCCATTCTCATTTTTCACAAAAGTCACAAACAATGCTAAAGTTACTCATAAATAGGCTTGAAAAGTTAAATAGCGTATTGTTACAGTTATATAAATCATTTTTCACAAAAGTCACAAACAATGCTAAAGTTCCTCATATATAGGCTTGAAAAGTTAAATAGCGTATTGTTACAATTATATAAAAAATGGTAAATGATGTGGCAACAACAGGCTATTGGAATAACCAATTCCTCTTTTGTTGGTAGAATATGATAGTGTATGTGTTGAGGTGTCGAACCTTCAAGAGTGGTCTTATCTTTAGATTCTATCTATTTCAGAAAATTGGTTCCAGATTTGAAGGCATCAGGGTAGCATTCAAATACCATTAAAGAAGTAGCTGAAGACTCAGGAAAGGGTTAGTAGGTTAGGGAATTCTTGGTAGCAAAGATTGTGTCTTTTGTAATGAATCTTGTGGGGGCTATTGTATTTTTCTCAGACATCAAGGATTTATCTATGGATTCATAGTTCATTCTTAGCGGAGCCCTGTTCTTTTTTTTCTTTTTCAATATTAAGCTTCTCTTTTTTTTCTTTTTCAATATTAAGCTTCTCAATTTCTCATAACTGTTCTATATCTTAATTTTGTAATTTGATCAATTTGTAGACAATAATTTGGTATGACCACCTCATATATGTTTTTATTGATTTAATGATGTTTTCATATTCAATAGAAACATGTGCATATATTTGCAAATTATTTTAATTAAGTGTCATGTAGTTGGATTCATAATTTATGCCCAGCCATGCACTTATCTTTCGCTGGATAAGTTGTCTAATAGGATTTGATGAGATTGCATACCTTATTTTCTTGTCCCTTCACAACAAATCCTTTTGGCTTAGACATGAAAACATTCTCTTTCAAGTTTCCACTCAAGAAAGCCCTCTTCACATCCATTTGATGAATTTTGAATTCATTTTGTGTTTCCATGGAAAATAAAGTATGGATGGTAGCCCATTTTGTTGTGGGGGAAAAAGTATCCCCATAATCAATACCTTCTTTCTCTACAAATGCTTTTTCCATGAGCCTTCCTTTGTGTTTGTCAAGTGAGACATATGATTTGTACTTGTTCTTGAATACCCACTTGCAATTGATTGATTTGGTTTAGAATGGAGGGTCGATAGCATCATATCCCTTCTGCATGGATTCTTTCCATTCATCATGAGAAGTGGATTCTTCAAAGGAAGTTGGTTCAAGGTTAGAAAATAAATTCAACTCACAATCATATGAAACATCCATGTCATATACATCACCTGAGTTTGAATTATCTACATTACCTCCATCTTGTCTTGAGGAAATTTTGGTTCTTGTCTTTTCGACCTCATCAGAATGAACACTTTCAAGTGTTTTTGTGAATAATTTTGGTGGACCTTTATGAGATGGTCCAAGTTGCTTAGTTGGCTGATATGGTGTTGAATTCTCATCAAGACTCAACTTCTCAATCCTCTCAATCACATCATCCAAATGAACTTCAATTTTTGATGAAGTGGTTGGAACTTCTTCATGTGAGGGAGATGGTGTTTCAAAAGGAGATTCCAAAGATTGACTCAAGATAGGGATCCCCCCTTTAAGATTTGGAATATCATCATCAAATTCATGATATGACTTTACACAAATGAATCTGTCTACATAGTTAGGTTGCCTCTCAATAGTTTCATCATTCTTGGAGGATTTAAGAAATATTACATATCTGAAAATAATAAATTTCTTGTTTGTCTCATCATAAAGGCGATATCCCTTGGTGGTTTTTGAGTACCCCAAGAAGATGCACTTCTGACTCCTTGAATCAAGCTTGCTTCTTTGATCCTTAATAATCAAGGCATAGCAGGTGGAACCAAATACCTTGAGATTCCTTATCGAAGGAAGGAAGCCATACCACATTTCATAAGGAGTCTTGTTTTGAAGAGCATGAGATGGATACTTGTTTTTCACATAAACTGCACATAGAACTTCATCATCCCAAGACATCAATTTTATGTTCTTGAAAAACATCATGGAAGGAGTGTCCTGATCATTCGTTTAGCTACACCTTTCTGTTGAGGATTGTATGGAAATTTAGTTTGATGCTTGATCCCATGTTGAAGAAGTTATCTTTCAAATTGATTAGATGTGTATTCTTTTCCATCATCAGTGCGAAGAGATCGAATATGAGACAGAGCTTCATTTTGAATCCATACATCAATTTTTTTTAAAGTTTCAAAAGCTTGTGTTATCGGGCTAATTGTTAAGTGTGGACACAAATCAATGCCCCTAGCTTCACTACGAAACTAGAACAAAATGAGACAGTACACTACTCTTTCCTTAGATTTCAATTATCAAATGAGAAATGGATCTAGAATATACCTTTTAAATATTTAATATCCGACTTCACCAATGCAATCCAAGCTCCGTCACAAGGTTTATGAGAAATATCTGCAAATAAGCACAAGCCAACGAAGACAAGAATAAGAGAGTCTATTTGATATGAAACTATGTACATGATCAAGGAATCATACAATATGGACAAATAACATTCATATAGGAAATAAAAGTATATATGTATTAAAGAATGTGGAAGAAAGATACAACCTGATGCCTTGATGTTGTCAGGTTCCTTCCAACAGTTCCTTGCTTCCCACACACTTTTGCTCCACAGATTCTGAAACTATAGATCTGAAAGCTACTCACAATCTATATTGACAAAGAAAAACTCCAAGCGACAACAATTACTCAAACTCAATCAAGTTTAATCCCAAGCCAAGCTCAAGCTAACTTTCTCCATGAGAGATCCTCTCCTTTTATAAGATGAAGAGGATAAGGTGAGGAGGTTAGGATGATCCCACTAAATCATGAAAGCGAGTAAGATCCACACCATTCAGAAGCCACCTCACCATAGAAGCTTCTCCTTCTAGAAGCATCGAGAAGATGCTCTTTTTTCCCACATACATG
>SNQJ01S0211547.1:2267-15895 GCA_010110895.2 Picea sitchensis | reverse complement strand
GGCTGAGAAGGAAAAGAAGGGTCCTCCAGGACCATGCTCAGGTAGCTCCTGCTCTCGGTACTCCATGTCTAGGACCATGTGGGCCTCGAGACATGATCTCCTAGTTATCCCTAGATATCGGGGATAACAGGCATAAAAGGCCTACCTAGGCTCACTCTGCAAGAGGCAGAGAAACACACAAGCCTCTCAAGGCACATCCTAAGAAAGCAAAAGAAATTTTCGAGCTATCCTTCAATCATGAGCCACTTCATTGATTATGAGCCTCCTTGTCTTGGAGAAGCAACCTGAGAACATGTATGGCAAGATGCCATAACAAAAGAATACCGGTATATCTTAAAGAACGATGTATAAGATATTGTGCAGGGACCAAAAGGGAAGTTTGTGGTGACTTCCAAGTGGATCTATAAGATCTAGCATGCAGCTGATGGAAGTGTAGAGAAATAACAAGCGAGATCTATAGACAGAGGATTCTCACAAACAGAGGGGGTTGTCTATGATAAGACACTTGATCCAGTAAGCCCGATACACTTCCATACATACTACCATCCATGAGTTGGAAATTATATCAGATGGATAGATTCTTGATGAGTTTGTGTTTTCAGCAAGAGTGTTGTTGATCCAAACCTATATTATTAGAGTGTTGGTAACGAGAGCTTGATTTTGATGACTTATTCAAAAAGCCTTGTTGTTGGATACAAGTAAGCTTTGACTTATGATTTCGAGATGAAGGACCTGAGTATGATGCACTACTTCTTGGGACAAGAAGTATGACAGAGGACAGGTGAGATTTTCCCGAGTCAAGGAAAATATATAGTGGGAATATTAAAGAAGTTCAACATGACGGAATGCAAATCCATGGTGATGGATTTGAAGAAAAAGATTGATGATGATTCAGACGAGACTGATCCACAACTGATTGGATCACTAATGTATCTGGTTAACACCGGACTTGATTCATGCTATGTAGTGAATGTACTTAGTCATTCCATGAGTCACTTAGTCATTCCATGAGTCAACCGAGGCACAGTTGGATATGGCCTGAGATATGCCTACAGTGTGAACTTGAGTTTGCAGGATATGGCCTGAGATATGCCTCCAGTGTGAACTTGAGTTTGCAAGATTTGACGATACAGATTGAGGAGAGAGTACAGTAGACCGAAAGAGAACATCCGGTTGTTGTTTTACCTTGAAGTTTGCCATGGTTTCCTGGTGCAACATGAAACAAAGCTCTGTGGTCTTGAAAACCACAGAAGCAAAGTATGTATCATTGAGTGAGTGAAGCAATGTGACTCCATAAGCTTCTGAGAGATTTACTTGATATTGAGATGGATTCTATGATGATAACCGCATTTGTGTGTAAATCTCTTTGAGAACCCAGTGTTTCATGGTAGATAGAAATACGTTGAGATAAAATATCATTATATTAGAGACATTATGCAGAGGAAAATAGTACACATGCAATACCTTCCTACACATGAGCAGATTGCATACATCTTCACCAAATTATCTTGGTGAAGGATACCTCCCTAGTTAAGAGGGAGTGTTGATGACTACATCCAAGACAAAGTTCAAAGTACATCCGTGTGAGACTTGGTATGATGAAGAATGCCTCCCTAGCTGAGAGGGAGTGTTGATGATTACAACTGCGTGAGACATTCTCCAAGACACAAACCTGAGAGGGGTGTGTGGTTCCTATCTGAGACAGAGCTGGAATGTAGAGATGGCCTCCTCCTTACAGAGAGTTGAGAAGAACTCCAGATGATTCTCCTATGTAACGTAGCAAGAAAGGAGATCTGCAGAGCTGGACATGTGTGTGGCTGAGCACAAGGTGAATGTGTGAAATCCCAAAGTGTTGGGTGCATCGTCATGAGACATAAATTAAGATGATGTATTAGCCTCCTCTGAGCAGAGAGTTGATGAGAAGCTCCAGATGAATCTCCTGTGTAATGCAGTGGGAAAGAAGATCTGTTGATTGGATGTGCCTGTGGACCATCACATGTGAACGTGATCTTAGTGGCTGAGCACTAGTGAAGAAGTGGTTCTTCTGTGTAATGTTGTGAGCTAGAGATATGGACATCCCTATGGATGTGCCCCTAGTGGCTGAGCACTAGTGGGTGTATTAGAACCCTTGCTATATTATTCAAGAGTCAGACCTACCTGTAACCCTAATAGTAATGTAAAGGGTATAGGTCAGCCCCACCTTAATGTAATTGATAATTAATGTAAAATATAATTAATATGGTTAATATTAATTATATGGTTAATATTAATTAATATGGTTAATATTAATTATATTATGAGATAGAGAGGCCCGCCCTGTTGTGCCAATAGACACTTCTATTGACAGTTCAAGTCTAATATAAGTAAAGGTAAATTCCCCATTGAGGAATCATATCTTTTGTGTGAGTTTTGAAATTTCAGCAAGTACATCTACTTGGGAAAAGTGCACACCTCTCTTGGGCGCTAATTTTCTAGGGTTTGCAAGAACCCTCTTTTGTGCTAGGTTTTATTGGTGGTGAAGGTCTTTCTCTTGAAGAATATAGCAAAGGATTTGGCTAGGTTTTCTTCCCTTGTTGATAAGGGTTTCCCAGGATGCTTCTTGTGTTCTTGTGTATGGTGTTTCTTCTTGTGATCTTGGTTGCTGCAACATTATTGGTTATGGTTAAGTTAAATGATAAAATGGAATGAACTTCATGCTTAACCTTCTCTATTGAAAAATCAACATGATGCACCCCCATCAATGAGAACTGAAACCTCATGTCCTTGTAACACCCCTCTCATCTTGAAAGTGTTGAATTTAGGTACCCTGGTGATGGATGCTAGTGTTACCTTCTCATCTGCTGCAAGGTCGTGACTTGCATCCTCCTCTTCTGTGTTTTCTGTGGGATCTGACACTATGTTCTGTAGATGGTTGAAACCTACCTCCTCCTCATCATTAGAGATCACTTCAATGTTGTGAGCCTTGCCCTTGCATTTGTGTGTTGGGTCCCAAGGCTCTTTGCAGGTGAATCACAACTGCTTCCTTTTCAATTCCCTCCTAGTAGTCTCATCCATTCTACCTCTTCCCCGGTCAAACCCCCTTTGGTCTCTCCCCCCTTGGTTCATAGTAGGTCTTTGGTCTCTACCTCCTTGGTTTAGAGGAGTTCTAGGGGTAAATCTTGTCTTTACTGCTGATCCCATGTTCCTAGTCTTCCATATAGCATCATGCAAGTTGGTAGGCTTAAAAGCCTTGACCCAACCCCTCTTTGAAAAGCATCATAAGTCTCGCTTGAGACACATCCTGCACCATAACGACTATCCTATGAAACTCTTCTATGTATACCTCTGGTGATCCTGTCTATCTAAGCTAGGTGAGTTCCCTAAAAGGTAGCTTTGGATCCCACTGTTCAAACCTATCAATGAGCCTCTGTGTAAACTCTACGTAAGCCGTGATTTGATTGTGACCCAGTGTAGTTAACCCATGGTGCCACCAATCATGAGCTTTTCCCTCCAAGTACATGGTGGCAAACTTGATGGAATCCATCTCTCTCATGGGGTTAAGCTGTAGGTAGGTATCAAGTTTCTACACCCATGCTTGTGCAATCACCTTGGAAGATCCATCAAAGTATGGGATATCCATCTTGCCTTCCCTGCGCTCCAATTCATAGTTAGGCCTTTGATATTGTTTAGGCTTACCCTTGAATTTGATCCCACAATACTGATCCAATGTGACTTGCCTCTGGAACCCTGCACTCAATGAGTTATATTCCCTGGCATATTGCTCAAAATTGTCCTCAATTTCATCATCATAGTTGCCCTGTGGCTGGTTATCCAAGAATGTATGTAGGTAGGGTATAGGAGTAGTCCTACTGTGTTGGTCCCTGAGGAAATCCTCCTCCATAACTCTGTCCCTTAGTGTGGTAGTGAGGGCTATGATCCTTATGAGGTCTAGTACCTCCATGAGACCCACTAGACTCCTTGTTTGCATAAATTTCTGGTCCCTTCCCTGCATGAGTCATCTGTAGTAGACATTGCACAATATTCATCTGATTGTCGTTTATCTTCTCCAAGGTCTCTCTCATTTCAACTTGTTCCTTGCGCATAGTTTCCTGATTTTCATGTAGATGATGTTCAAGTGCACTTTGTGTCTGAATTATGGAGTGTTGTAACTCCTTTGCAAAACCTGCTAGAATTTGTGGCTCACCATCCTCACCTGAACCCTCCATCTCTGCCTCTGTTTCGCCTCTCTACTTTCTGCGTCTGCCTATTTAAATACCACTGAACTTTTGCATGTGCTAATCCCCACTAGCTAGGTGGATCAATGCTCTGATACCACTATAATGTTCCCAAGCCAAATGTTTTGCTGGAAACACTAACTATTCATTGTTTATTTGTTATTTGGTTATATGTTTGCAGGTTTACTCATGGAGTTGCACATTATGGTTTATATTATGTAGATTATATCAATGAAGTGATAGATCTGAAGAATACACCATAAACAAAGAGAATATACAATAAGGAACACCAATATAGAGCCAATAATGTCAGATCTGACCTTTATTAAATAGTAGATAGATCCTGTAACCAGAGATCTGCAGATCTGGAAGAAAACCACAATAATATCCAATATGGAATGAAAACTGCTACAATAATACCAATATTGATGATAATGGCCTTCAAATGTACCCTAAAGAGAAGATACAAGCCTCCAAAGGCAAATAGTTGCAAGAGATGAATGATAAGGTGAATCCCTGGCCCTATGCAGTGTCAAACCCTCAAACGGATGAGTTGTGCACTGTCCTGGTGGTTGTAGATACTCTACATTTCGACCCTTCTGTTCCTATGCTCCAAATGACTGAAAACTCTCCTGGAATGTAGATAGGGCCACTAGAACCCTCCTGGAAAAGTCTCAGGTTGAATGGTGAAGTTCTGGCCCTCCAAATGATCAAACCCTCAATTGGTTTGCGCCCTCCCGGTTTACTAAAGATCCAATATTTCCGCCTCACCTCTAGAGGCCTCCAACTACTACAAAAATCACGTTAATGATAGATTGGGGCAATGAAACGGTGAAGTCTCAAGATGAACTATGAAGATCTAAGCCACCAAATGAAGAAAAATTCCTTTTGTAGTGCGCCCCTCTCTTCTCGAACTCGTGCCAAACTCTAGGAAATAATTTGTTGGGAAAAACTCCTCCTGCATAGACTAGAAATGATATCCTGGACCATACAAAGAATACCCAGATGTTCCTTTGCCCAAAAGCCTCCTCCTCACTTCAGATCGAACTGATCTCCACAAGATGGTGTGACCTCCTGTTGGAAACCCCCTTAGGCTGCGCACTAGTATTCTTCTGCCAATGGATCTGACCTATGTAACGTTGTAGAATGGTGTGGGAGGATTGTTGCACCTTCGGGACCAAGCTTGGATCAAGGAAGGTGGAATCTTTCACCACCGAGTTGATCTCTAGGGTTTTAGTCTCGAAACCCTCAAAACTGCTTGTTCTCAAGAGCCCAAATGAAAAATATGATAATAATCCAGAATGCCTTAGAAGTGCACCCTTCCTTTATTTTATACCCACAGTCTATTCTTCTGTTGAGTTAGTTAACCCCTAGGGTTAACTCCTACCTTTTCTCCACATGTTATTTTCTTTCATTAAGTCACATTTTTTCACACAAAGTCAACTCAATAATATAACGTTGTGCTTAGGCAATGGCTTTTGGTTGACTTTGTCCCCATGATGCATGAGACTATAGTCTAGTGGGGATAGCTAGACTACTGAGTCTCTCCAAACCTCTTCATCAAGAGGCGGGGGACATTACAGTATAGTGATTATGATTCAATACAAGAGCTCTCTCCTCCCTTATACATACAAGTAGGTGAGGTAGGCTAACATAAAATAAGGACATGTGTCCATACAAGTAACTGTAAAGGCAACCCCACATGTAGCGCTCTACAATACAAGGATGCACATGTGTCAAACTAGGGTTTATTCGATCCCCAAAGTGAAATGCCCTCCAAGTCATGATCTTGGGCTCAATGCCCTCTCCTCCAAGATGGTTTGCTCCCCAACGAGATGTTAGTCCAATGTTCCCTCTTCCATGGTGGTCTAGTATTTCAAGTGTCCACATACAAGGTGCTCCTCCTCTAACTTTGCGCCACATTCCCTATCATGTGCCTAATGCTACTCTCATGTATGCCAATGTGGTCAGAAAGCTCGAATGCTTCTCCTCAACATATGTGTCCAGGTGTAATGTCCCCCACCTCTTAGAGAGGTGATGAGGAGACTCAGTGACCTGGGCACCCCCACTAGGTCATAGTCTTACATTGAAGGGGGAAGTCAATGAAGCTAAAGTTATATTTTTAAGTTGACTTAAGAAAGGAAAAAGGGGATTAAAGGTAAAAGATAAATCAACAGAAGAATAGAAGATTAACCCTGGGAGTTAACCTAACTCAACAGAGAATTAGAAGGAAAAGGTATAAGTAAGAGGCTGGGGCACACCCATTATTCATTCTGGTTTTGGATTAGCATTTGCTATTTCTTTTGAGCATTCAGTTTGGGGGTTTTGCTGTACAAACCCTTGTGAGCAACTCAGTGGTGAAATATCCACTCACCTTGTTCCACAACTTGGTCTCGGGGATGAAAGATTCCTCCACACCATTCTAGTCTCAGTTCATCTCCGTCTAGAGCTTCAGAAGGTAGCAGGTCATACTGTTCTTGTGATTCCAGCAAGGGCGCACCATTATCTAGAGGGAGGTTCGATCCAGCTTATCCAGAGGGCCTGGGGCCATTCCGACACTTGGCTTTTGTTTGCAGGGGCATGATCATCAGTTTGAAGACTTTTCTGGAGGGTTATCATCCTTATATCATTATTTGCAGATTGGGACGTCTTGGAGCCATAGGGGACGTCCTGTGATTCAGAAAAACTCAGATCTAGGGAGATTTGCTTGTGATTTGGTTCTGAAACTTCTTCCACGGGATTTTCTTAGCCCAATCTACATTCCGGGAGAGTTTCAAGTCATTTGGAGTTGTATTCCTTCAGGGACGAGTTGCATTGGGGTTCCAGCTATTCAGGAGGGCGCAACTCCCTTAGGAGATTCAACAGTTGGAGGGGTTGCACTTGGACATTGGGCTTGAAACTTCAGGAGGAGGTTCCCACTGCCCTGATCTATCATTGGGCCGAGTTTGAGCTCATTTGGAGCATCTTGCCATCAGGGTCGAATTCTTGAGGGTTTCAGACTTCACTTGGAGCGTGGCACTCTTCAGCTAGAAGGTTTTGACATCCAGATCTGTTGGGTATTGGTCTTCATTACTTATTCAACCTTGGGAGGCTTATTTTGTATCGACAGAGCATTTTGTAGAAACTCATATCTATTGATTGTACGACCATCTGAGGTTTATGCCAGATCGGTCATCTATTGTATTGATTCTGCATAATAAAAAGGTCAGAACTTGCTTGTGCTTCTATATATCTTGATTGTGTTATGATTTTCATGTGTTGGATAATTCTTGTATGCACTTAATAACTCAATAAACACTTGCACCACAATAAATCAGTAGTAGTTAGTGATACCAAGCGAAAAATTTGGCTTGGGATCATTACACCAGGTTCATCACCAACCTCTGTGAAGTATGCTCCTCAACCTAAACATCCTCATGTCAAGTGTCCAACCTCCAAGGTGTGTATCTCGTGGTCCTAGCATCCAAGGGCTAAGTGCCCAATGCTTGAGTCATTGAATCCCCCATTGTCTTCACCTAATAGGTTAGTCAACATAACAATTAGGTTAACAACCTCCTAGGTAAGGGCACTATTACCCCTCGACATGTAGGGGTAACTAGAGGATATTTTTTGACTTGTGATTTTAATCACAAATCAACAGATGAGCCAAAAGTGTGACCATTGTTATATTCATGTATTGTATTGGGCCATGTTTAGATGATCTATATAAAGTGTTTAACCTGGGTGGTATCTCGAAAGCTTTTCTGGTTGGTCATGGCCTATCCTTCTAGTACCCATTTTCAAGATAGTCCTTGCTCTTATGGCTTCGTACGACTACCGCTTGGTGGCATTAAGTTGGCACCATGTTGGTCATTTATTGCCTCGGCAGGTATGCGAGGGTCTTAAAATGGATCTACTAGGACAAATGATCTAGGGGAGCCTCTAGGTTTTACTCACTCATTTCTATGTAAAAATGTTGCTCATGTTATAAAGGTTGTCACACCTATAGAAGCACACTTATTTTATACCTAAGCATGGACCCCTCTCTTATGCATTTGGCACACTTTGGCCTGTGACTCTTGGAGATGATTTTACAGTTGCTCATGTAGTTTCACATTTCTCAAGGCCGTTTAATAGTTCTTGAGGTAGTACACATATCCCAAAGCACTGTTTAGATCATTTGAGGCACTATTGGGTTACTTTTGCATGCATGGGAATCCTCTTGACATGCCATGATGAGGATCCTTGAGCACTCTCCTCTTTCATCATCTTTTGAGCTATTTTGCACTTAAGGAGAGGGATGATCCCTTAGTAGGACACATCTACTAGACGTTTGAGCACGTGGCTTCATTTTGACCTGGAGGGTGATTCCATCATTTGTGGAGGTCACTTGCATGTTTTAAGGATGTATTCTTACCTTGTAGACCTCTCCCTTGGACTTCTGAGCACTTTTAGAGGAGTTGTCCACTTATTTGGGCCTTTTTCACGTCACACGTGTGGGCGTCCCTCCATTTGAGGCTAGACTATTAGTTTGTGTTAAGGACATTCATTGGAGGACTTCTTCACCATGTTTTGAGGCTTATACCATCATTTTGGGAGGAACGTTGAATCTTTTGATCCTAGTCGAAGTCATTTTTTTCTAGGATGACCTCCTCTCTTGGAGGGTTTTATGTACATGCAACATACTTTAATTGCATATTGACTTAGTCTCCTTTACTTTGTGTATGACGAGTCATTTTTTGTATTTTTCTAAGCTAGATCTAGGGCAATATTATTTTTATATTGAAAGAAATGTTAGATCCCTTGTCTATAAAAAGGGAAGCACCTCTAGGCTCTCATTGTAATTCATGGCTAGAACATGTGAATACAACTCTTGTCAACTTTTGTGAATATTGCTATGGATGGCTACCTAGAGAAATCTCTTGGAATGATGTCTTGTGGATGATTTACAAATTGATGGATGTACTTGGATTAATGGTCTTTGGTGAATCGATGTGATGAGTAAGTGGTCTCTTTAAATCTTTGTGGATTTTATTTGTAAATTTTTGCAAATGTGGTTGTGCTTTTCTAGTGTTGGTGGTGCACCTTCTTTCTCTCTTCTTGAGGGGTCCCTTCTTCAAATCCATTGGAGGATTGCTAGTGGAGAATCTTCCCTTTGAATCATCTTGAAGCTTGTAAGGCACTAGGAGGATTTGCTAGGGTTTGTAGTGGACAACCCTAACTATCACCCTAGGTTCTCAAGAGGAGCCTTAGTTGACCCCATATGGTCAAACAAATAAGTAGGCTAGTCTATTCTTGTCTATTCAATCATAAAATTCAAAATCCAAAATTTTACATTTTTTTGTTTTAGTGTAAATTATAGTTTTTGTAGCTTGCATTTAAATTTCTAGCATAGAAACCCTAGATGTCTTGGCTATTTTGCATGTGTTTGACTTGGAAAATCATCTAACTTGTAAAATCTGCTTTGTTGGTTTATATTTCTGCATTTTTAGAGTAGAACAAATTCGTTTTATTGGTTGTTATGTGCTCTAAAATTTTAGACTTAGCAAGTTGCGTTAATCCTAGGTTTACTTCTTGTTTTAGACCTAGAAATTACTCATTAAAAATTTGTTTAAGTGCCTGAAACATATTGTTTTTTATTACTGGTCTATTGCTGTAGTTTATTCATCTTTCAAGTAGGTTTTATAATAGCCTTTAGTATATTTCAGGTTTGGATTGTTTTGGGATTATTTTTATTGGAAATTCTCTTAATAAACCCTCTAAAACATCCCTAAAAGTGAATAACCTAAATCTGGAATTTACCTTAAGTAACTAACCTAATTCACATCATTCATATTATAATAGGTTTGTTGCAATTGGGTAGTAACATAGATGACCTTAGAATTGCCTTGCCTTTGGAACCCTAGGTGCTAATAGGGAGGCCTCCCTTGTGTTGGATTTGTCTTTCACCAAAAAGAAGGAAGTGTTAGAATATAGAGATTGTGCTCGTTTTACCATTGACGATACCCTCGTCACACAACCATAGGCCGAAGCCACCCTCTGAGCACCTTGACCTTGACAGAGAAGAGAATCCTGGTAGCAATCCAATAGCAAAGAGAGGCTAATGCACCAAGCAAGAATAGAAACCAAGCTGATCAGATCATCCCACCTAGAGGCTAGCGCACACCTTCCCAGAGACTTGTGCACAAGATGCTACTACACCTGCGCAGATCCAGTTCTCTCTGCAATTGCTGAGATGTGTATAATGAAAACTGACGCCCTGTATTTATAGTAGTCTGGGCAGTTTTACTGGGGCCGACTTCTCCTTCTAGGTACTAATAAATTCATTTTAAATATATTTCTGCAACCGACAACTTGTCTAGGGTTTCCTTCATTTCTTTGCTTCCTTCCGGAATATTCTAATCTCGTCATAGGTCATAATAGAGGTTCATACCTCCCGAAGGTACCATAATATTAACACTCCCTCCTAGCTAGGGAGGTATGGTCTTGAGCACAACAAACCATTCAACTGGTAGCAATACGAGCAACGTCATTATTATCCAACTGGATAATCTCCTATGACAACTGGTACAATATCAATTGATAAAACACACCTGTGTTTATTCAAGGTAGTACGCAACTACTCAAACCGTGACACATAGTCAAAAACAATGGAACAAATCCACCACAGTAGTATATCTCTACTGTCTGGAGACAGGCAGTCTCCATAACAACCATCTGATGCTAACCTGCACAGAAAAATATTGTTAAAATAAACTGAATCATCTGGGCCAATCTTTCACTCACGTCTGTGAGATATGAAAGAATATCTGCCCTCAGTATAGAACATCAACAATGGGCTATATGCCCTATTCTTCTCAAACAAGGAAGAAGGATTGTTTCTGATTTCTGAGCCTGGACCATTCCTCACCCTGGGCCATTCTTCCTACATTAATCAAAGTGCACCCTGGACATAATGTATAAACCCTAAGGATTGTCTAACTCTGGACCATTCCCCACCTTGGGCCATTCCTCCTACACTAATCAAAGTGCACCCTGGAGAGAATGTATAAATCCTAAGGAATGTATGTCCCTGATTGCTGAGCCTGGACCATTCCCCACCCTGGGCCATTCCTCCTACACTAATCAAATTGCACCTTGGAGAGAATGTATAAACCCTAAGGAATGACTGTCCGGACCATTTCCTCTATTAACCACAAGAGGAAAAGATTGTTCTGTATCAACCTCCGAAACGGACCATTCCTCATGTTAACCACAATGAGAAATCGTTGTCCGACAAGGCGGGCCAGTCTTCTTGAGTAACCCTCAAGAAGAGAGACTACCCTAGACCACTCCCCATGTTAACCAAAGTGGGAAGTCGCTGTCTATGATACATCAACAATCAGACTACCTCCCATGTTAACCACAATGGGAAGTCACTGTTTGTCAGAAATCTCAATCCACTTTCCGAATAGGAAAGAATCTGTCCAATTTGGACTATTTTTCAATTACAAAGATAAATAAGATTTTCAGTGCTCCCTCCTAATCTGGAGAGTCATTTGGTCACAAAAATAAATGTTTTCAATAATATTTTTCAGTACTTTCTCCTAACTTGGAGAGTCTTCTCTTTCAGCTAAGGGAGTTATTTCCACGATCTCCATTTTCTCTCGGAAGTATGCAAACTTTATTCTGGATAGAGGTTTTGTCAGGATGCCTGTTGTCTGCTCATCAATGGGGATATACTCGAGCTTTACCTCTCCTTCCTGGACTTTATCTCGAATAAAGTAGTATTTGATCTCAATGTGTTTCGACCTTTCATGAAACACTGGATGTTCTGATAATCTTGTACAACTCTGATTATCACAATATATTATGGTTAATTCTGGAATCTCATCAAATAAATCAGAGATTAACTTCCTTAGCCATACTGCTTCTGTGCATGCTTCACATGTTGGCATATACTCTGCTTCTGCTGTGCTGAGTGCGATAGACTTTTGTTTCCTGCTGCCCCAAGATATCATAGCGGAGCCCAAGCTGAAACACATACCTGAAGTGCTCTTTCTGTCTTCTGCACTTCCTGCCCAATCAGAGTCTATGAATCCATGAAGTTTGATATCACTGGATGCAGTATATCTCAAGCCATAGTTTATTGTCCCACGAATATATCTTAGTACATGCTTTGCAGCTATCCAATGCTCTTGTCTAGGTTCCACCTGGAACTATCTTAATGTATTTACAACAAAGCAAATATCTGGTCGAGTATTTACCAAGTACATCAATGATCCAATTAGTTGTCGATATAGAGATGGATCTACTGGATCGGAATCTGGGACTTTCACTTTTCTTATATATGCATTCATAGGAGTGTCCATGGACTTACAGTCCATCATTCCAAACTTCTGAAGGATCTTTATTGCATACTTTCCTTGTCCAAGGAATACTTCACCACACTTCTGCCATACTTCTAGTCCTAAGTAATAATGCATGAGACCTAGATCTTTCATATCAAATTCAGAGTTTAATTCCTTCTTGCACTGGATGATGAGAGATTCTTCCCCTGTTTTGAATAGATCGTCAACATATAGTAGTAGGATTACAAGTGCATTGTCCACGACTTTATAGTAAAGGTTTGGATCTGCATGACTCTTGGAGAAACCAAGTCTCGTTAGATAGCTGTCCATTCTGGCGTACCAAGCCCTTGGAGCTTGCTTGAGTCCATATAGCGCTTTCTTCAATATGCAAACGTGAGTGTCTCTGGAATGTACCTCGAATCCTTGAGGTTGTTCAATATACACTTCTTCTTCAATAGCTCAATTGAGGAAGGCTATCTTTACATCCATCTAGTGTAGATTCCATCCCATGGAAGCGACAAGAGATATGATAGCTCTGATGGAGGTATACCTAGCCACCGGAGCAAAGGTTTTGTCATAATCTTCTCCTTGCTTCTGGGAGAACCCTCTGGCCACGAATCTTGCCTTGTATTTATCCACGCTTCCGTCTGCTGCATTTTTTATTTTGTATACCCATTTTGAGGTTACCACTGATTTTTGTTTAGGTCTAGGTACACTTTCCCATACTTCATTTTTCATAATGGATTGATGTTCTTCTGCCATAGCTTCTTTCCATTGTCCCTTTTGGACTGCTTCTTCAAATGTGGTAGGTTCTTCATCTAGAAGCTTCGTCATGTATGCTGCATAACTTGAGAATCTTTTCGGTCTTTTGCTCTTCGTGGATGTTCCTTCTGGAACCTTGATTCTTTCTGCATCTTGTAATGTAGCTTCAAGCCAAGCTGATCATTTCTTGGTGTTTGGAATTGTTATCCACCAGGTTGCACAAGCTGGATTTCCTGAAGAGCCGCCGAAGGATGAGCAGGCAGTGCTCATACAACGCAGAATTCAGTGATTCAGCAGGCCCTGAAAAGGCCCCATTTTTCCGTATTTCCACTGTTGTAATAAG
>SNQJ01S0211546.1:5350-21210 GCA_010110895.2 Picea sitchensis | reverse complement strand
TTCTTCTTCAAGCCCAGAACATAAAGAACCTCTGTCAAAGTCATGGGAGGCAAAGACTCCCTTCGAAATGATACGGTCCCACAACCAAGCACCTTGACCTCCTGGTCATCTCCAAGCACTACCTCTGCATCTCCACACTGTGAAAGATCTGTCAGGTGCTCACGAACTATTTTCATATGGAGAGAGAGGCCACTATCTATATACCAAGAATCTGTAGTAGTGGTCCTCAAGGATAGACATGGAATCAAGGAAAATTCCTTGTCAAACTTAGTGGAAAAATCCTCCACCTCTATTGAAGTTGTTGTTTGTTTCTTCTTCTTGTTTGGACACTATCCTGCATAGTGCCCAAACTTATGGCAAGCAAAGCACTTGACTTTTCTCATGTATTTCTTCCCTTCACCCTTGGGCTTTTTTCCTCCATTTGGACCCTTTCTGAACTTCTTCTTGCTAGTGGTAGCAAGAACCATATTCTTCTCCTCATGACCTGTAGATGAGATGCCATGTACATAACCTTTCTGGGTTTCCTCTTGAACAAATTCATCCCAAAGGCGTTCCCAACCAAGAAGCTTCTCCCTAGCAACAATGCCCTCCACAAAAGTTGTCCATTGTTTGGAGACTCCATTCAATGTTGTTCTTACAAGATCACTGTCAACTATGGCTTCCCCCACAACTCCAAGCTCATCCCTCACCTCTGTCAATCTAGTAAGGTATGTGACCACATTTTCAGCCTTGGTCATTTTTATGCTCTTTAGTTTTTCCTTCAAAACCATTTTCCGGTTCTCATTTGTACTCTGGTACAATTTTGTCAAAGACTACCACATCTCATAGGCATGTTTCTTCCCCGTCAAGTGAGGAATCAAATGATCCTTGATGGAATCAAGAATAAATCTCTTAGACTTGATACTCTTCTTAGTATAGGCTGCAAGAAGAGTAGCATCAGTAGGTACCACAACAGGATGAGTAGTCGTATTCCCCGCAATGTCCCACAACTCATTTTTCTTGCAAAAGAAAGATCATCCTCTTCTTCCAAGCACCAAAATTTGCTGCCCCATCAAGTCTGTCCTCAAGTCTCAAACCAATAGCCATGACCCTCTTTCTACTGAAAATAAAAAATTCAAAAATCTACCCTGTGAAGTGACTGATGTCTCAACTTTCTGTCAACTGAAAATTTCTTCTTCTCTTCAACTCAGCTCTGATACCATGTTAATTTTAAGACCCCAACCCAGTTTCAGTCTCACTGATTTTTCAACCAACGTTTAATGCCCAAACCCAGTTTTATATGAGCATATAAATTCACAACAGAAAATAAACTTTAGAACTAAAACATGAGGATTCCAAACATCGTTTTAAACGCAGAAATAAAATATCAGTAGTATGCAAAACTCAAAAAATCTATACACAGCAATTTTCGGTCTAACTTTGACCCTGGAAAAACCCACAAGGGGAAAACCAGTGAGAGAGGGAGATTTTAATTATTTAGGAGCTTCAGAGAATTTTGTTACAACATATTCATCTTCAAAAATTTAAATGACAAACTTCTCTCGACAACCGTGCCAAATTTTTGCCCAGGAAAATGAGCCAACTCCTCAAAATTCTTCCCAAAATTTTCTGCAATCATCTACAGGTCTACTCCTCGATTTTCGTGCCTCCAAAGTACTGTACAACCACCTCAAAATTTGTACCAACAACTTCAACAAATTTTTTGGTGTATTAATGGATGTACAACCACCTTGTAAACCATGCCAAACTTCCCAGAAAAACCACACAACAATCTGTCTCTATTTTTGTGCCAAGAAAGGACTATACAGACCTGTACAAAATCCGTACGGTATAGCCTACACGTGTCTGTCTATCCCTCCTTGAAATCTATGCCAAAATTATGTTGTACAGACTGATAAAATCTATACCATATGGAAATAATTAAATGCTACTTGTAGCCTCGATTTCTATGCACACAAATGGTTGTACGGACCTCAAAATGCATGGTGTACGGCTTCTTGTGTATGTTGAACCTTTGCCTCAATTTCTATGCTATTATTCAGCCTTGGAAAGCATTCCCTAGCTCTCAGAAATGGATGCTCTCTTACTGCTCGAAAATTCTCTCTCTCTTGCTCTCTCAAAATGATCCAACTACCCAAGAATGGGTGCACCCTCTTGCCCTATTCGACCTCATGAGGAAAGGTGAGGGGTTTTCTAATCTAACGGTTGAGATTAGATTAGGTGAGTGGCTGAGATTTGGTGTCTCTTCACTCACCCTCACTTTAGTCATAAAGTTATCTTTTAATTTGCATCTCACAAATTAATTTGACTAGGACCCACATTAGGCATTTTCTCCCCCTTGGGCTCCTAGGGAAAAGAAACACTTGCCTTGGTACTTTATTTAATTTAAAAAYTTAACAACTAGTTGAAAAGATGGACAAGTTTTTGATGGAAATATTTTTGTTACATACACAAAACTACTTGACAAATCAGACAATTCAACTGATATTTTGCGAGAAGATTTAACAGATGCCAAAGGTGAGATGACATTAACCTTGAATGCCCATAATGGTTTCACTGAACAACACCAAGAAAAACTTATATCATGCAAAGACAGTCGTATTACAAATTTCAAATTTGCACCCAAAACCAGTTATGATCATGGAGAATATTAATGTATCTTGCTAGTAGATCAACAGACTAGCATAGAAAACATATCACCTGTTTGTCAGCAATACAACTTCATACCAAACACTTCAATCAAAATAATTTTAGACTCAACAAAATAATATGAACTTGGAATAATAGGTGCAATTGTCACTGTTGCAAAAAAATAGGGATGCAATATACCTTGGAAATCAAGGATGGAAATTCAAGAAAGGATAAGGAAATGGTAAGAGTGTCTCCATACAAACACTTAGAGATTACAAAAAAAATATTTCCCTTGCATCTATTTGGATCTGTTTTTTATAGCAAAAAAGAAAATTAATATATTCCTTGTTGAAAGTGCAACTATAATTATTTCCAAGATTCACAATAGAATTTGCTTTCATTGAGGAGCATCTTTCAAAGAAAGAATTTCCCATATTGTTATTCAGAAATATTGTCAAATAAAAAGAGGTAGTGTCTAACACACTGCACACATGTTATTCGATATACGTTGAACTATTGACAACAAAGAAACCTTCTGATTTGAGACTATTGCTCAAGTGGACAAACTCGGTGAAATTTTCAACCCATCTAAACAATTGTTATGATGACTTTGTATTAAAAAAATTATTCACTAAAACTTATTTTCACACGTGAAAAATAAGTTCAAGGAACATTGACTATAGAAAACATATATTCAAATCCCTTCCAACCTATATGTTCAATATGCAATTGAGCAGTAGAATTTTTTAGATCAATGCACAAAAAAATGATGCATTGTCCCAAATGTCAAGCTGAAACCTCGTTCAACTATTCACATCAGTTAAAGTGAAACATAGTCAACACATGAGATACAAAAGTATCATGTTCTCTAACACATGATATATTAATATACATTTTACCAAATTTAACAACATTGTCATAAGAAGATTACCTGAAACAAAAATATAATTTTATCTACATGCTACGTGACTTTAGCGTTCATGGAAAATTTATACTGAATTGGGAGAATACAATAGTTGAAATAGAAAAAGAAGCAACATAATCCATTTACCTTGTTTATTTAACAATAAAAAAATTCAATAAAAAAATGCATGTTTCAAAAAAAAATGTTTTGTTGATATTCTTGACAATTGTGATTTCCCATTTCATTCCATGTTCGTTGACATTCTTCCTTGTAAATTGCATGGCTTTAAAATTTCACATATGCATGCAGAGTCCCTGAGAAGCCTATATACAACTGGATTTTACACTGAAATGCATATATTTTTTGAGTGCAATTGTCTAGTCTGAACCTATATGCAATTGGATTTTACATTGAAATGCATATATTTTTTTAGTGTAGTTGTCTAATATGATTTTATTTAGAGTTATATTCATGGCTTCATTTTGACAATTACACATATAGAACACATTTTTGTCAGAGCTTCTCATACTTTCATTTTCTTGATGTAACTGAAATTGAACTACATCGCTATTCACTTGAAAATACTAGGGCCTTTCATACTCAACTCTAAAAATTCAAACAATTTGACAACTTTTTTTGTTGATAACTATACTATGTTATGAATTTAGTTCTATGAATTTCAGTTAGTAAATGGTAGTTGTCTGTACTGGTTTACTGCACCCTATTATGTCTATGCATACTTTCTTTCATTTGATACTTGCACTGTGTTTTTTAGTATGTATGCATTCATCATCACACTTTGCATCTAAATAACAAAAAATGTCTTTTACATAACAAATGTCGATAATATTCAACTGGTTGAGTCAAATTGCACTTTGTTCATAGACATTAATTACCATGGTGGTTTTTTTTTCATTCTTATGTAGCTTTTCTATTTCTTTGGGTAATACGTCTATTTCTACTTTCCCTTGTTCATACTTACAAATTGACATCTAGCATGTTTATTAGTGTTTAAGTGTTTTATTATTTTTTTTCATATCTTGAATTTTCTTCAACTTGCACATAGAAACATGCATTTATGCTTCAACAAATTCATTGAAAAAAAATAAAAAACTCCATGCAGGATACAATGTACAATGTACAATAAAGCTACTTAGGAATACTCTATAAGGGTTCGAATAGACTTTAAGCTTCCAAATATTTGAAATATTATCTTACAACATTCTCAAAGGGAAGGTATAAGTGAGAGTTTGTCTCTCTTAGGCATGGAATGTGTCAATATGCATACTATATCTTTTCAAATACAATCAAATTGTAAGTAATCATTATTCTCCGCTCAACATGGGTTTCCTTAGCTATAGATATATGACTAGTGATATCCTTTATTCGTCGTTTACGTTCCATGTTTTAATCATACATCTATAAATAAGTGGTGTTAGACCACTTGTCCCATGCAGGTTTATCAATTAGTAAATAGATGGAAATTCTAATTCAAAGGTGGGTGACAGTTGAATTGATAAAATATGCATAATAACAACAAGATGACGGAAAAGGCTCACTATCCAACTCTAATGTATTCAAACCAATGTTACATATTTATAGTACAATGGGTGATGCCACCTCATAAAGATATTTTTTGTAGATCCTAAAATCATGCATGATTATTAGGATATGCAATCTTAACTAACTCATTAGTCATGACTTGAGGATATATTACTAATATCCTAAATGAATAATGCAAATATAGTTGACAACTAGAATTAGTGATTGGTAAGGTAATCCATAGGATAACATCCCCCACCTTAATCACAAGTCCGATCAATAATACCAACAATGAAGCATAAACAAATTGGTATCATTTCCATGTCTTCACACTGAAACTCCTGAGTTGAGCCTCAATGAAGAATTGCCTGAAAAACTACCAATATGGATGTTGAATGGTTCATCTGAAATGAATTAGAAGAGAGATGATATATGGAAGTGAACAACTGCAATATCTAAACATTACTTGATTGCTTGACAATTTGACCATTTTTCCAAGTATTTGAGCTAGAAGAATCTAATGTCTTCTGCTAATTAGTGAGCATGTAGTATCACCACTCTAATATCAGTGTATCACTGAAGTGCTCTTTGAATTTGTGGTTTGGGATACCCATTGACCAAATGATACTATGTATTTGATGGTTTTTTGGAAGACCACTAACCAATTTTGACACTTTTAGGTGTCCAACAACATCCCAATGTATCGTGTGTATGATTCAATTGCAATTTATTGAATCATAATTCTACCAAAGTCCACCATCTACAAATTGTAGTTACCCATTCGGAACATTTCATGCCCATGTGGCATATGTTTTATCGAAACTTTCGTTTTGACAACCATATTCAATTCCATCATCAATTCCCCCATTTTTCAGCTGAAAGGAGAGGCTTCAAGTGGTTTCTTGAACCATCTTCACTGGAATTTTTAACTCCCCCCCTTAAGGTACAAAAGAGTTACATCATTGTACTCCGTCCTTCTAGGCTCAAGAGAGTACCATACTTGTTCCATTTGTGTGCAACACAAAGTGGGAATCTGGAAACAAACACATGTTATCTCATCCTGTGAGGGCCATGCTCGAAAGATACGCCATAAGGGGACCACTTATGTGAGGTACAAAAAGTCTATGAGCTGCAATTTTGGTCTTTACTCGAGATTGAATTCTACGATAAGACTTATATGACCGCTTGGTTGTTGATGACCACCACTAAGGATCAATCCACTCATAATTAATATTCAATCTTGTAGGTTTCTTTAGTGTTGAACATCTATATGAATAATGGTTATGCTTACCACAATGCTAGCAAAGATGGAGATCAAAACAATGATTCTCCATGTGACCAACTCAATTGCAATGTTGGAATTTTTCATTGTGATGCTGAACTAAAACAGGCGAAGGTGAATCTTCTTGAAGGAATCCATCACTTTGGAACTGGATTGGTCTGGAATAATCAGAAATATGAAAGGTAACTTCTTGTCATATCCATGTCTTGTTCTATGCTTGTTATAACAAATTTCTTCCGAAGGCCTGATGATGGGCTTGGAAATATTATTTTTAACTTGTTTCTTTGACATCTATGAGAGTTGATTTATTGCATGTTGTTGCATCATTGAAAGGTTTTCTTCACTAAAATAAAAATAAAATTTGTTCGCATAGGGGCAGACCCAAGGTTCAATGCTACAACAATGCACCAACAAAACCCTAACTACTGGTCCTTTCGGCAACACCTACGAAGCATATGAAGTCTCACCCGAGGTAGAGGCAGGGGGGTTGTAGGACTCAAGTGTCTTTAACGTAGCTAGGACACATATATCTGACTACAATACTTAACAGAGAACTTAGCAGTTAACATTCATTAGCATTTAACCCTTATTCACATTGCAGGTAAAACCCTGATTACAGAACAACACAATATTCAACAAGATCTAACACATCCGAGCACTTAGCACATAGAAATAGAGCAGATATAACATTCATTCACATTACTAAGCACTAATCTATTATATCATATGAATATAACATACAAAAATATGAAAACACTAAGCATAAATCACATCATTCACACAAAGCAACCATAACAAAGTATATACATGGTTCACCCCTAGCGTGGGGCTACGTCCACCAACTCTTTGTCTTCTTTATTATCTTATGTCAATATCCTTACATGCACAGAGAATCAAAACCAACTACGCATACAACAAGATATCTGCACGCACCTCTCTAGATCCTCCTTCCCCGATTTAAGTCACAGTGCAAAGCCATCTTACATAGTCTGTAGACAAGCTCTTACAATCACTTGCACTTAGCTCTGCAAGTCTTAGAACGTAGTATGCACAAAGCCTCTAGCTCCGCACTAAAATGATTCTACTAGGTCTCTCCACTTATCTCCTCTTCTTACATTTCCTAGATATGTATTTATACATTAAAAATGGGGCCTAAACATGGGTAAACCCATGGGATGATATCCCATACCCATTACATAAACCCTAATCCCAAAAAAACTTTCAAAAAAGGGGTAAGATCTCACAATCTCCACTTCTCGTGGAGCTTCTTTGACCTTCCTGTCAAAGTCCCAAAATTGGTCAAACATGACTAACATTTCCACAAAACTTGGTCGAGGGCCAATAGGCCCCCAACACTCACCTGTGACTCATCTCGATTCACTCTGATCTAGGTAACTCTACCTTCAAGGCCTCTACCTTAGATCGAGTTTCCTCGACCTTCTTCTTCGCCAGAGCCTCCTGCTCAACAAACTCTTGAATAACTTTCTCAGTCATCGATCCTTACAAGCGTTGTTCTACCATTGTGACTACTTGTTCTAGTTGTGAACCTTGTCCTTCAACCTCCTCAAAAGGTGTGCAAGATTCATCCTGTAGTGGCTAGAGCCTCTAGGTCACTTCCATGACTTTACTCTAGATGGTGTGGACCTGTTGTTGAACGATGCACTGTTCCTGTGACCTTTTCTGATCTAGATTATTTTCGGCATGAAATGAGATCAGAGATATAATAAAGAAATGCACAGAGATATCACATATATTCAATAATATAACAAAAATGTATCAGAGATGCAACCATAAACACAGATATACAGTAATACACGATTTCTATTAATGAAAGAAATGTACAGAGATTGTAAAAATACAGAGTGAAAGACTCGCTAGAATGCTGGCAGCTTATCTCTGAGAAGAGATGTGATGGATAATCGCATTCATAAGAAGATGATTACAATGAGTCTCTAAAGGCCTTTTTACAATAATCATACTTCAGAATTCAAACCCTAGACATCAAACCTAACCCCTAGGATGAAGTGCCAAAAACCTAACCCTAGGAGATGAAGTGCCAAAAGTCATGTGGGCCCCGTTTGGGTAAGTTAATACATCAACTTCTCGAGGTCATAACTTTTGCATATGATCTCTGTTTTAGGCGTATGATAGCTCCTTAGAAAGGCATAGTCAAGGAGACTTATTTTTGGGGCTCAATCATGCCTTTGGATATGATTGAGAACCTCGATCTCGAAAAACCTTCATTTAGGCCCTCAAAATGGCCCCAGAAGTTAAAACTTGCTAAAAATAGTAAATTGCCAAAATTGCCAGAAAATTATTTTGAGCCAGTAGGAAAAGGTGGGTGGCCACCGATATCCACCTATATAATTTTCATCCTCTTGATCAATGATAGTAGCTTCAACTATGCTTGCACTGTCTCTTCCTGTTGCTTTGCGTCCTAGAGTTGTGACTCCAATGTCCTTAGTTCAGGGTCTTCTGCAAGGCACTCGTAGGTATGTGCACTTCGATTGATGAGTTTCTTGCATTACAAGGCCAATTCCTTGATTATTTCGACTGCACTCTTGGAATTTTCCTCTCTCTGATCTTGCACTTCCTGTAGAGTTCTTGGCATGACTTGTAGTTCCAGTTCTACTATTCATTCTTGAAGCTGCTGAATGGATTCAGCGAGATTCCCTACTTGACTCTCCACTATGTCTTCTTCTATCTGTGCGAGGCACGAGACAAAGAAAAGTTCTCTGGTGACTTCCTCCTTGAATCCCATCTACTCTATGAGAAACTATTCTTTCTCCTTCTGGATCTGTTCTCTACCCTTTGCAAACTTCGCCTGGAGTTCATATTTTTCTTGTTGCGCAATCTGAAGTTGTTCTAGGGATTCTTCTTTTGCTTGCTTTAATGCCTCTGTGGGCTGCTCCTTTTCCTCCTGGACCTAGAAAAGGTGAGCCTTGATCGAGGTTTCTAATCTATGTAGTTGGGTAGGCTCATCTCCTACTTCTACGTCCCCTGCTGACAATGACACAGTAGACAATGCGCGGTTAGAATAAAGAGCCTGATGTACCCCTTTGAGCTCCGCCTCAATCCTGTGAAACATTTTCTCATGTTTGGCTTCACTTCACTGCAAGATGTCCTCTGAGGTATCTGATAGAATGAAAATGATAAGGTCAATGTCATCCACTGTGAGCACAGTGTGGAATAGAGGTTTATTGGCTTTTTACTTCTTCTGCGATGAAGGTTTCGTCGGGGAACCCTTTCTTTTCTTGAATGTTTCTTCTTCTGTCAGGGGATGTTTAGGTGGTGTTACTTCACCCTGATTCTTCTTGTCTTATTCACCTACATCCTCTTCTTTGTATACTTCATCACCTCCTCCTTCTTCTGGTGAATCCAATGTAGTTTCCTTTGATGCGCTGCTCAATTCATGTACCTCTTCCTTCTTGTTCTTCATATTGCTGTTGGGTGCATCATATTCTTTGCGAGTGACTACATGAATTCCAATGAGGTCAGGGTTGGAGAGTTCTTCCTGGTCAACTGGTACAAAGAAATTTTAGGTCATTCCTTGATTATTTCTTCCATGTCCCCCTCTATGAGTTTGTAATAGGAATGGAGCTCTTCTTTGTGTTTGTCTTCGCGCGCATTGTTATAGAGGAAGTTCCTGTCTACACGGAACTTCACGAGTGGCTTGAATTGATGCAGTGTATTCGGCATCATGTGAGGGAAGTATTCAATGGCCCTCTTCAGCTTCATATAATAGGTGTAATACCAGAGTGTAATGAACTTTGCAACTACACTCAAATACCTGAGTGTAATGAACTTTGCAACTAGTGGTTCAAATGACTCAATTTTAGGGAAGGTTGCTCCTTCCTACATATCCCAAGCAATGAAGGAAATGATTATTAGTAGCCATATGAAATGAAACTCATATCCCTGATCCTGAGCTTCACGATAATGTTTCTCTAATTGGTTGATGAGGTAGCTCACCTAGTTCATTTGCACCCCTTCAACGCATTTTCCCGCGAGGTTGAAGACAAACCCTGTGACCTATGTTGGCCTATTTTTTCTGATGAGATTACCAATGATCAACTGGAAAGCTAGGCGTATTGCGTCATTCTGTATGGAAGCTACCTTTTATCCCTACTTCCCCTTCTCCACATTTCCATAGGTGTCTTTTATTGTCTCTTTGAGGGTGCAATCTACAACCTTCCCTAGGTAAAAGTCTTGTGGGTCTGGTCCTTGCATGCTTAATCTGATGATCCGGTGGATCAATGTTGGATCTATTGTGATGTGCCTATCCAACCATAGGTGAATTCCATGGAAGCACGAAAATAGGATTTTAATGAACGCATTAACCTCCCGATGTCTGCCAAAGTGTGGGATCTTCATCACATTAAGAATGGTGGACCTCACGATGTCGATAGTCCACAGCTGGGGGATTATCTTTGACTTCTTCCCCATTGTGTTGGTCAAATACTTGTGTGGTGCGAGCATTCCATAGTTTTTTTGACCTCCCAAGTTGAAGTCATTGATCTTAAGCATTAGAATCCTCTCCAGTTGTAGTCCTACTACGTGTATCCCCTTCGGGAGGTACGCGGTGATCACTATTATTGTATCCTTTTCATCACCTAAATGAGAAAAAGAAGGACACTTACAAGTACATTTGGGTTAGCTAGACAATATAGAGATGAATGAAAGAGTTATAAATATCAAGCATAAGAAATACACAAACAACTAAGCTAATAACAAGGAAATAAACTAAACTAGAGTGCATAAGGGAAATAAAACAAAAAATAAACAACGTTCATGCCACCAATGGATAAGTTGTATTAGTGGAAAAATATGAAAGATAAAGGGAGACATATGGGTCCCCTCTTCCTCCAAGGGAGGGCTCTTGAACCCCCAATGATTGATCTCTTTTTACAAATAACAAACTAGAAGGAAGTGGTGAAGAAATCGAAAGCTCATTCACTCAAGAGGTGATGTGAATGGCTAAACGAGATGATGCTTGTATGATATAATGAGAAAAGAGGTTCCTTCAAGAGAATATAGGCAGCATAACAATACAAATGAATTCTTAGAAATATAGTGCACCCATGGCCTTGTTTTTATAGCAAATCTTTGAGGCATTATTCAACTAGTCTTTAGTGTGAACAAGGGGCTCTTTAGGGAACCCTTAGGTCTTTGACCAGCCCCCCACTCGGATTCAACTCAGATTTGGGTGTCAAATAAACTTGGGAGATGAACCATAAGTGGGTGGAAGGCCAACCAAAATCATAAATGCATCGTTCTGAGGTATGCACGGCTTTTTGCATCCACAGTCACCCATCGAGAACATGTGCTCTTTTTCGACATTTTTGACTAGCGTAGTGCATGCGCTTCCTTTGTATTCTTAGCACATGTTGATTTTATAACCATTTGTATAGTTTTTTTGCCTTTGGAAATGCATTTTTTGGGCCATGGATGAACTAATGTGTGTTTGGAGATGCTGGATTCCTGTAACCATTTGCAGACGAAATTCCAGTGATAACAGATGCCCCCTGATGTGTGAGGTTAGGAGCATACGTATAGATGAAATACATCAATGTTTCCTCTACTGAGAGTACCTTTGTAAGAAAGAGTGTTGAGGGGAACTGCAAGAGCGACCCATTAGAGGTAGAGGGGAACTTGTAGGACTCAAACGTTTCGCGAGGTGTGGAAAAATAAAACTGTGTACAAACTAGGCGAGCATGCCCCATGCTCGTGTCATGTAACTCAAAATGTGTTAGATAGTAAATGAAGTTGTATGTTGAGGTAGATAACTACAGTGCCCTCCGGGGTAGTTTGATAATGGAAGAGGACAATTATGATTGTGAACAAACTCTAAAAAGAGGTGATGACACTGATAAGAAGTGTCGATGATACGCAGGCATTGATAGACTATCAAATTTCATAGGTCTTCGACGAAGATAAAACAACTGCAAATAGTCACAAAGTAAGGCCCATCGTAGCATGAGATGGTGTTAAAGTTGAATGCTATGGGGGTCAACGACAATAGAGAGTAATGATGGTTATCTCTGTGTCGTCTAAGACTCCTCATTTTAAAGGTAATGAGAGTCAAGATACTAACGACCTTCTGGAAATTGTTTTGATGTCAACAAAAAGAGAGAAACAACTCCAAGAAGCAAAGGGATTCATGAAATCCACTAGATGAGATCAGGAACTGAGGAGGGACACGGACGAAGTCAAGATGCAGGGAGACTAAATATTTCCCTTGGTTGGGGATATATGTGAAGGATGAGTGACAACAACTATGAAACTAGATCTAGTGTTAGTTGGATGACTAGACATGGGTTAAAGTGTGCCAAAGGTGTGACAAACTAGAAAAACTCAAAGATTGGGGGTACATGGACTATGGGATCCTCAGGGTTTTATGGACGATTTCAATAAGAGTAGAAGTTAACGAATTCCCCAACCAAGGGAGACATGGGTTGCTTCACTGGGAAAAGAAGGTTGCCAAAGATGACAAAAAAAAACTATGTAAATGCTGGAAATAAAGGCTTTGTACAAATACCAAAGAAAAAAGAATAAGTTGGGAGAAGTGTGCAGATATAGAAATGGGTGCCCCAGTGTAAGATGGCTTGGTCGACGAGGGCTCAAGTAGCTTGGAAAAGAGGTGGAGGTTGGGGTTCCCATAGGTGGGATTTTGTATTAGGTAAATTAATGGAGGACAATCTGTAGATGTGAAAAATGATGGTGGATGAGATGGAGAGTTAATGATACTATGGAGGTGCAGTCAAATGTGAACCATAATGAGATTACCTGGGAGTCCATTGTGGGGAAGCTAGCAAAATGAGGAGAAGGAGCATGCAACTGATTCTCGAGAATGCAAAAACTATGAGGACTCCCAACCCTAGGGGGTGAAAAAAACATGAGTGTCAAAGTGCCAGAGGGGACAATGATGGGGAAAAATCATGTGGGAGAGAGTGCTACCAGTTGATAGTATTAAAATGCAGCGGAGGTGTGAGTACTACAGAGTCGGATGGGGGGACCCTAGAGGCAAATATCAGAGGATGTGATTGGGAGATGCAATTGATATTCAAAGGGAATGATTACATTCCAGTATCGATCATATGCTTGAAATGGATGTGATGGTGGGTGATGACCAAGTACCTACACACATACAAACAAAATACCCCATGAACGATATCTGAAAGTAACGAACATATAACAATTATTTGAGAATTTTGAACATGAGCATGCGTACCTAGGCGTGATGTGAGAAAAATGCTCCCCATGGGCTGAGGATGGATTGTGGCCTAGGGAATGTGACTGTGTAGGTGGTGGGATATTGATCCTAGGGTTTAAGACGGATCAAAAATCGGACGCTCGAAGCTCCCAGAATTGAGTATGGAAGTTTGGCAAAAGGGGCTACATATAGTTATAGGGCCCACATTTCCACCTCATTTGTACTTTCTTCCATAGTGGATTGACGAGAGGTTTGAGGATAGAAGATATAAACCATATAAGGAGAGGGAGTAGGGGGCACTATTGGCATCACTGGAGGTGGGGTGATGGGAGGATTGGGAATAAGGGTAGTTGACGACTCCAATATTCAATAATCGTGGGACACTAGTAGGTGAAATGATCTAGTGATTCACAGAGAGAGCAAGGACATCTCATATGTTTGTTGAATGAGTTCATGACATAGTGGATGTCAATGACATGTGTTTAAGATGATGTAGATGGAAGGGGTTCTTGCTGAAAGCTCTGGCATACTATCACTAGCATCTGCCGAAAGTGGGGTAGCACAGGGCAATGGTGGGTGTAATGGCCATATTTTGAATAGATGGCACATGTGAATTTGGTTCGCAGTCCTTTGCCTCTAGTGGTAGTACTAGGTGAATTGGATGAAGCAACGAGTGGCATCGTCACTCGAGGGAGTTGAATTAAATTGCGTAGCTTGGGAAGAGACGAGCATTTATTGGTGGGGTGTCTGTCTTTCTTGCATAGTGTGCAAGGAGGCTGAACTTGTGGGGGAAGTGGAGCATTGGGATCTTTCTTCTTCCTTCTCCCCCCAACTATAGCAGTGATGCTAGAGAGTGGGGGTGAGGGTGGTGTGGTTGGAGTAATTATTGGAATCTGCATCGAGATTCCTTCGGTTTGGGGAGGGAGGGATGGTTGAGGGACCATCGCAAGTGGATGTAGATACCATACTAGAATTTCTAGTACCATATTGGGAAGGGTAAGCATTGCGGCTACCTGGAAAGATTGTATTCCTGATGGGGGTTAAAATAAGGGGATTTGAGTAATGTCTTGGGGGACTGTCTCCCAAACCCGAAGGGTGAAATTGGGAGCAGGTGGATCTGAAGAGTTCTCAGGGGATTCTTGAGGAAGGAGTTTTATGACAAGTGGGATGTCAGATAGTAAGGAAGCCTCTATGGGAGGAAGGGTATCTCCAGTTTATGTTCCATTGGATGAGATGAAACATACTCATGCTGAGGGATGTATGAGCGGAGTTTCTCTATGGTATGTTTCTAGGAAAGATGGGTCTTTGAAAATTCTGAGACCCATATTGATGAGTGGGTAGGCATCTATATTAGTTGTGGAAAAAGGGTAGGATGTTATCGATGTTTGAGGAAGGGTTGGGCTCATAATGTGAGACTTGGTCAATGGTGACGATCTTCCCATTATGGGGGAACATCATTGTGCGAAACACAAAAGAGGCCATAGCCTTCATAGCATCTATGTACGAACAAGATGTTGTAATTGAGTGGAGCGTCGATAAATTCAATGTCAATGAGGATAGTCTTGCCCCCAAGTTCAACGAGGAATTTTTGAAAGATCCCTTCAGGAGAGGATGGTTGTCCATCATAATATCTGAGAGTAATGGAGGATGGTATGAGCTCGGGGGAGCCAAGTTTCTGCAATACAGTTTTAGACATGATTCATGTGGATGCACCTTCATCAATAATGCAGTGGTGAACTGTGATGTTCTAGATTTTAACCAGTATTTGGAAAGTGACTAGAGTGGGGAGACAGGGTTCCCCACTATCAAGATCAATGGTGATGAGTCGAGTATCAGTAGGGTCGAATTCCCCCAAGGCGGAAAGTAATGACTTCCATTGAGTGGGACAGGTCTGAAGGAATTCTAAAACTAACATGGCAGCAGAAGATTGTGCCAAGTCATCAACCAAATTATAAGTGTGTGTCGCCCTTAGCCTAAGGGTTGTTGATATTCTGTCGCAATGGGATATGAGGAATAAAAAGGGGTGTTTCATAATTAGGGCAAGGAATCATCAAAGGTATTTCATTTGTGATTGGGGATTCTTCTGAGGTAGTGGGAGCGAAGTTAGGGGGTGTGCTGTATTGACGACTGTGCATTTGTAGGAGAACTTCTTCCTCGCTAGTGAAGAGGATAGTGTGATATACAAGAGTGCCGAGGTTTGGATATTGTCCCATATGTGGTGGGGAAGAATGCATCTCTTATTGGGTGTTCATCACCCCTTCGTGTGGAATGGGGTTTTGTAACACGAC
>SNQJ01S0211545.1:0-28377 GCA_010110895.2 Picea sitchensis | reverse complement strand
TTGGCTTACCAGAGTATAAAAACCTGTTAAAGATATTGTAGACCTAAGAAAGGAAAAGAAGGCACAGACCCCCCCACCAGTGGTCAAAGGTCTAGTTCAGGAAGTGAGAGAAATTCTAAAGGCCCCCTCCTCTTTCAACTTTGAGCATGAAATACGAAAAGGTAGAATCCCTATACCTATTTCAGAGATGGTCAAGCATGGAGACTTCAAAAGATTCAAAAAATACAAAAAATTATAATCCCTGTACCCATTTCAATGTTGGTCAAGAACGGAGACTTCAAAAGATTCCTCTCAAAAATGTTGCAGCCCGAACCTTCGTATCATTCCATAGACTCAGTTAACCTCCAAGATGAAATGTCACCTATCATACTAGGGCCTTTGGTGTAGGATAGAGATGATTCCTCCCCTCCCTTCTACACTTCATTGAACATCCATAATAAGGTGTTGCATAACTGCTTAATGGATTCAGTGGCATCTCACAATATTATGCCTAATATTGTCATGGAAGAGCTCGGGTTGGAGGTGAAAAAAACCTACCATGACCTATATTCTTTTGACTCTAGGAAGGTGAAGTGCCTTGGGGTTATCAAAGACCTGGTCATTTCTCTGTTCCATCTACCAATGAAGAGTGTGGTCATGGACATTGTAGTGGATAATGTTCCCCCTAAGTTTGGGATGCTCCTATCTAGATCTCAGATAAAGATATTGGGGGGAACCCTGCAGATGGACCTTTCATACACCACCAGTATTGTATTTGGGGGTGAACAAAGGACACTATATAGGGAAGCGCAACTCATGTACATCATCAGTGATGAAGCAAACCCCACCAACCATCCTATTTTTTCTTTTGACACTGATTTGGGATCCATCATATTGCAACGGATTGATACTCTTGAACCTCCTCTTGAAATCATGAAACAATCCATTTCTTTTTGTGAAAACCCTCCATCAACTACCCTTGTTTGGAAGATTTTATTGGAGGGAGTCTCTTCTAAGGAAGGTTTTGGTGCTGGAGTAGTCTTTGTTTGACCGTGTCAAGAGACCATACCCTTTTCCTACAAGTTAGAATTTGAAGCTACCAACAATGTGGCAGAGTATGAAGTTCTTGTTTTATGTTTAAGGGTTGCAAAGGACATGTGGATATAAGAGCTATCAATATTTGGAGATGCAGAGCTAATTGTTCATTAGATAAAAAATACTTATCAAGCTAAGCATCCTAGGCCCAGAGCTTACAGAAACGAAGTGTGGGACCTAGTTGATAGTTTCTTCTTGGCTTTCAACATTTCATTTTTTCCAAGAGAGGAAAATACCATGGCTAGTTCTTTGGCTATTTCATCAAGCCATTTATGAGTCTCACGACCACCTAAACTCAAGTATGATTTAGAGGTGAAATATATACCCTCTATACCTAACAATGTCAAGCATTGGAAGGTGTTTGAGGATGATCTTGAGATCAAAAAATTTCTTGAGTCTGTTGATGGATTCTTTGCATTACATATTGATCAAGACCATGATTCTGAAGCTAACCCTCATGCGGATGTATTTTTAAATAAAATTGGTAATCACCATATTGTTCAACTACCTACCAACTACATTCCAAAGGGACTAGTTCCTTTGGAAATATTGTTTGATGGGAATGATGTGGTAGTAAAGTTTAAAGGCTAAATTGATGATGTTGATATAACTGAGTGCAATATTGGCACAGAGAATGACCCAAAATTTGTCAAGTTGTCAAGCATATTGTCAAGGGAACAAATGGTTGAATATGCAAACTTGTTAAAATAATTTGCTGATGTGTTTGCTTGAACATATGACACAAGTGTCATTGAACATAAGATACCATTGAAGGAAGAGGAAAAACCATTTAGGTAGAAATTGAGACAAATAAATCCTATGTTGCTGCCTATTATGGAGAAAGAGGTGAAAAATATCTTGGATGCCTAGATTATCATCCCTCTGAGGTACTATAAATGGGTGGCCAACTTGGTCCCAGTGAGAAATAAGAATGGAGAAATCAGAATTTGTGTCGATTTCAGGAACCTGAACATAAGCTCTAAGAAGGTAAATTACCCCCTGCCAAAGATAGAGAACATATTACAGAGGGTGACTGGTGCATCTAGGATGTCCATGATTGATGGATTTTTTGTCTACAATCATATTTATGTCTTTCCTGAAGATAGAGAGAAGACAACCTTCACTACTCCTTGGGGTACATTAATGTATGCTAAGATGCCCTTTGGATTTCTGAACGTAGAGGCAACCTTCCAATGAGCTATGGACATTGCATTCATCGAAGAAAAAGATAAATTTGTAGTCATCTATTTGGATGACATTACAGTTTTCTCCAGGTCTGATAAAGAGCATGACTATCATCTAAGAAATGTCTTATTTAAATGCAGGAAATTTGGTCTCTCCTTAAATCCTAAAAAGTCATTATTTTCCATGACGGAGGGGAAATTATTCGGGCACATAGTATCAACTGAGGGAGTAAGGATTGATCCCAATAGGGTAGAATCTATCCAAACATATTCACTTCCTAGATCCAAGAAAGAAGTTCAGTCTTTCTTGGGGAAAAATATTTTCTGAGAAGGTTTGTTTCAAATTTTGTTGAGTTGCTAAAGTTTATCACAGCCATGTTGAGGAAAGGAAATGAAATCAAATGGACTTCTGAATATCATAACTCTTATGAACAAATTAAAAAGGCCTTGACTAAAGCAACTATGCTCATCAGTCCTAACTACTCCAAGGAATTTTGGATTTTCTCTTTTGCTTCATTTGACATAGTAGCAACTATTTTGTTGCAGAAAAATGTTGAAGGGTTAGAGAAACCCATTTCCTTTTTTAGTAGGGAACTAAGAGATGCTGAAACAAAGTATGAAATCATGGAAAATTAGGCCTATGCTTTGATTAAAGCTCTCAAAGCTTTCAGATTTTATGTGCTACATTCAAAAGTCATTGCATATGTCCCTTCATCCTCTGTGAAGGAGAACCTCATTCATCCTGACATAGAAGAAAGAAGGAGCAAGTGGATTGCCAAAATCCTTGAATTTGATCTTGAAATAAATTCTACCAAATTGGTTAAAGGTCAAGGTTTAGCTAGGTTGCTGGCTGAATCTAATTATAAATCCTTGGGGGTAAATTTCATCAACATTTGTTCAAAGAATCAACAAGTTGAGTTCTCTCATGATGATCCTAAATTCACACCCCCATTGGCAGGATGCACTTGGTACAAAGACATTATATTTTTCTTACAGAAGTTACAACCTCTTGATGGCATGGGAAAGAGCCAGGTAAGATATTTGAAGCTCAAATCAATTAAATATTGTCTGATTGATCAAGTTTTATATTGGAAAGACCATTTAGGAGTGATTTTGAGATGTCTAGACATAGAGGAATCCCAAAAGATTACGTATGATTTTCATGATAGTTTATGTGGGGGGCATCACTTCTAGAGAACCACAACCTACAAGATTCTTAGGGTTGGGTATTTTGGCCTAGTCTCTTCACTTATGTCTGTGCAAAGATCAGGTCTTGTGTCAAGTGTTAGAAATTGTCTGGAAATCAACAACTTAAGTCTTTTCCATTAAATCTTGTGGTAGCTTCAGGACCCTTTCAGCAGTGGGGCTTAGATTTTATTGGTGAAATTCATCCTGCTTTAAGTGGTCAGCATAGGTGGATTTTGACTGCCACAGACTACTTTACTAAGTGGATAGAGACCATCCCCAAAAGAAATTCCTCCCACAAGATAATCATTGGTTTTCTTGAAGATATTATGGCAAGATTTGGTTGTCCAAACATAATTTTCACTAATAATGCTACAGCTTTCAAGGATGAACCATTGATTGAGTTTTGTGAATAGTTTGGAATCACATTGATTCACTCTACTCCTTACTATCCCCAAGGGAATGGACTGGTAGAGTCCTCTAAAAAGAGCCTTATTAAGATCATCAAAATACTATTAGAGGACAATACGAAGGCATGGGATTCAAAGCTTAAATTTTCTTTGTGCACTGATAGAGTGACAACAAAGAGATCACTTGGTATCTCTCCTTTCCATCTTGTATATGGAGTTGAAGCCATTTTTCCTTCTCATCTTTCCTTACTTACAAGACTACCAATGAGAACCAAATGATATGATTAGGAGACTACAACAGCTGGTAGAAGTGCAACAAACTAGAGAGAAACTACTAGACAAAGAATATAACCATCAACAGAAGATCAAGTAGGATTTTGATAAGAAGGTGACCAAAGAGGATTTCCAGTTGGGAGATCTAGTACTCAAGTGGGATGCACCTAAACAAGACAAAGGCAAGCACGGTAAATTTGATTCCTTGTGAATCAGCCCCTTCAAAAATTCTGACGTTTTTACAAATAACACTTACAAGCTGCAGGATTTGAAGGATGCTGAAGTTTTTGGTAGCCTTGTAAATGGGTATTTTCAGTTTTTATAAGTGACTCCATAACCCAACGGCTAAGGCACTGGAACTACTGGTTCTTGGCATCTCACAGGGAGTATGCCATCCCCTGTGGAGCCAAATGTTATCACATGAACTTGTCAGATCCCTATGGGTTTGTGGTTTCTACCTCTACACCCTCATCTCCAAAGTATTCCTTCTATTCACCCTTACTCCAACTTACTGACTGAAATTGATTCTAGACCTCAAATGCTTGTTCATGCTAGCCCATATTTATGAGTTAGAACGTTATTATCATTGAGTTTATGACCATTTGACCTCTTTAAAACCAACCTATGACATATAAATTGATGGGTACTGGGCTTACCTTCAACGCAATCTGAAGGTGAATTCTAGTGCTAATAGTTGGGGCCAGATAGAAAAATAAGTTGAAAATTCTACTCACGTCCATTCAAAAGAATTTTCATATTGTTGTGGAAAGGAGGAAGTTGTTTCCATGTTTCATCCCAAAATAAAGCATTGGTTCCATCCTTGAATTCCCAAAAACAATGAGTGTCGATAATATCTTTCTTTTTCTAGACACTATTCCATATTAAGGAGCTTGAAATATTTCCTAAAAGTATGATTAGGTCCTGAGGCTCTATGAGAGGGTAGTGCTTCTTGCACCAAAGGAGGGACCATAGAGTATTATTTGATGTCAGTCAATGCCACCATGTTTTAGCTCCACAGAATGAGTTGGGGACATCAAGATCTTTGAGAATGAGTCCTCGTTTGAGGTTAGGGAGACTGAGCTTTTCCAAGTGACTAAATCCCATTTCTTTTCTTTGCATGTTCCACCCCACAGAAAGGATCTTTGGAGGTTTCAGACAACTTTCAGGATCACTTTGGGAGAAACCATGGATGAAAACAAGTAAAGAGGCATGTATTTAAGGATATACTTGAGAAATACCAATTGTCACGATGCATTGAGAATTCTGAAGGATAGGGGATAAGCCAAAGTCACGAAGGGTATGATGAATGTCTTGCCAACTGATCTAGATTTGGATCCAGGAGCTTGATGGGGCTCAAAAAGGCCTAAGAATCAAAGTTATAAGAATGGCTTCAAAACATACGTGTGTGTAGGACTCGTCGATACGAACCCAACGCAACTTGAACAGGCTTAATCGAATGTCGTATGCTCCTCATATCGCGTTCTATTTGTTTTCCAAACATGCAAAAAAATGTTGACTGTATAGTCTGTATAGTGCCATGTGGCAGCTGACTTACAGGTCGTACAGTCGTACAACTGAAGTGGCAGCACAGTTGGAAGATTTCATACATCTGACGTGGTAGGCTCTGGAGGTGACACGTGTTATGGTGACTAGGCGTCCAGAGATGACATGGATAGGATAGGTGGACCAATCGAGAGGTGACATGTGTCACCACTATAAGGGTGACACAAGGCACACTTGTACAACAACATGTGGCCAGGTACATAATGCTGACAAGGTAGGTAATGTGATCATCAGGAAAATCCTCATTTGACATGTGGTAGTAGACTGGCGAATGAGGTGGTGCCACGTGGCACCCAATGGTTGGTTCATTGGGGAAATTGTTTTGGTCTCCATGAGGATGGAATGCATGACCTCTGGTCGGGCTAAGTATTGGCAAAGTTGGGCTCATCGGACTGTGCACAGATGGTTCTTGTTAACCATACCACTTTTTTAATATATGAATTGCACCAATTATTAGTGTAGAGGTGGAAAGGGTTGGGGTCTAGCCCCAACCCGTGGTTTTGTTATCAGACACGAAAAATAGCATACGACCAACCCATGATCGATAGAGAAAATGGATAAGAGCCTATCCCTTGGTCTCGGGTGGCTCCATTAGAACATGCCATATAACACGATGCTATGTGTTTTTTTTTTGGCATGGGGATCGACCCCTGGTCCTCTAAACTTGCAGTAAATCTAGGAGCTAGTAGGGATAAGGGCTAGCCTACAGCCCTTAGGGGCTGGCACTTGGCCACATCATAGCCATGTGACCCTATTAAGGGGGCACATGGCCATTCTAGGGGAATTTAGAACAATTATATTGCAAAAATTGGGTTTTTCACTTTAGATTAGTGGATTTTTATGATTTCTTCAGCTGTTATTGGATGTTTTTTCCCATTTTGGGGGGATACTCGGCCCTTTTTGAGGCCAGATCTTGGGGGAAAGTTGGGAGATGGTTACCAAATTTATATCTATATAAACCAGGCCTTCTTGAGTCCATGAGAGGATATTTAGAGCATATTTATGCTGAAGGAAAGCCAAGCCAAAGCCATTTTTATGTAGTGAAGTTGTTGAGGAGAGCACCTTTGCAGGCCATTTCTAGGAGCTTTGGTCATCCGATTTGAGTTCTGTTTCTTCTGTTGGGTTCTAGAGATCTGGTAGAACAATACCAGATCATTTTTGTATCCTTTTGGCACTATTGTGATGCACTTATTGAGCTTTGAACAAAAATAAGAAAATCCTCACCCACTGAGACAAAAGCGCGAAGATGTAGGCAAGATTGTTGAACTCCATTATTACATTAGTGTTATGGTTTGCTAATGTTTATTGCAAACCATCAGCAAGAAAAGGACAAACAGTGCAAGATTATATAGATGGCTTTCAAAAAATGGCATTGATGTTATATATCCCTTTACATACCCAAGAAACTATTATGAAGTATATAGGAGGTTTACCTGCACATATTAGAAACATTGTATTCATGTTTGGACCAACTAATCTTGATGAGGTTTTTGTTCATGTGGCATACATTGAAGGAAGGAAAAAAGGTGTTGGTGTATCAGGGGAATCGTCTTCAAGGAAAGAGGACAAGAGGAAGTGGCATGAAAAGAAGTCAAGTTTAGTGGAAAGAAAGGAAGATAATCCCTCTTGCAAGCATTACAGGAAAGAGGGTCATGATGAGGACCGTTTTTGGAAATTGCATCCCAAGAAGAGGCCAAAGTGGTTCAAGGAAAAGAAGGGGAGGCAAACAGTTGCAGCGACATCATGACCCATAGATTTGGTATTAGATTCAGGTGACAAATCTAAGGTCTCATTGGCTGGTATGACAGATGAAATTGGTGAAGGAATTGATTGTAGAAGTAACTTGTTTTACATTAGGTTCATCATGAGGCACACTAAGGTTGATAGATTAATCAATAGTGGATCTCAATCTAATCTAATTTTAGGGAATTGGTTAAGAAATTGGGGTTAAAAACACAAGTACATCATAAGCCTTACACACTTAAATGGATAAGAAACCATCATCAAATGCACATAACCAAACAATGCACATTAAAATTTGTTAGTTCATCTAAGTATGTGGATGAGGTAACATGTGATGTAGTACCACTAAGTGAATGTGGAATGGTCTTAGGTAGTCCATACTTATATGATCGTAAAACAATCTTATACAGGAAAAGGAAGCAATATCAATTAACCAGAGAGGGTCAATATTAAGTGGTTCAAGCTTATCATGTAAAGGAAAATAAAACTCTTCAGAAAATGGAACAATTAAATAAGGCAGTTCAAGCAAGCAACAAACCTATAATTGTTTCAAATCAAATGATCGATCTTAAGAAAGAATAGGAAATGATTGTTGAATGAAAAATAAATCACGGTTTGCTTCAAGATAAGCTCATGTCATGCAAATATTACAAGTATATCAACTCATTTGCAGTCATATTTTTGATGATATAATTAGTAATGTTGTCTACATGTATGAAAGTGGCTTCAGTAAAATGTGACAGGGTTCAAATGGATAACAATATGTTGTTGGTTGTCATGATTGTGTTACAGTTGATGTTGATGAGACAGGTACACAGGACAGAGTTCAGAGACATGGAACAAGTCGGGTGGCCTATCCCGAGCTTGTTGAATGGTCAATAACCTTTTGGGGAGCAAAAGTTCCTTTAGTGGGGAGGTGTGATCAAGATTTGGATCCAGGAGCTTGATGGGGTTCAAAAAGGCCTAAAAATAAAAGTTCTTGGAATGGATTCAAAATGGACATGTGCGTAGGCCTCGTCGATACAAACCTAATGAAACTTCAACGGGCATAAACGAACGTCGTATTCTCCTAATATCAAATTCTGTTCATTTTGCCAAACAGGCAAAAACATGCTCACTGTACAGTCCATACAGTGCCACGTGGAAGCTGACTTTACAGGCCGTACGACCATACAAATTATGTGGCAGCACAGTTGGAAGATTTTGTAGAACTAATGTGGCAACCTCTAGAGGTGACATGTGGCAGGCTGACTGGGCATATGGAGATGATGTGGATAGGACAGGTGGACCGATCGAGAGGTGACACATGTCACCACTGTAAGGGTGACACATGGCACACTCATACAACAACATGTGGTAGGGTATGAAATTCTAACAAGGAAGGGGTTGTGACCGTTGGGAAAATCCTTGTTTGACATGTGGCAATAGACTGGTGAATGAAGTAGTTCCACATGGCCCAGATGTAGGATGCCACATGGCACCCAAAAATTGGTTCGTTGGAAAAATTGTTTTGGTCTCCATGAAGATCGAACGCATGACCTATGGTCGGGCTAAGTCTTCGAAGATTTATGTTGGCCAAGCCACCCACAGATGGTGCTTGTTAACCATACCACTTATTTAATATATGAATTGCACCAAGTATTAGTGCGAAGGCAGAAAGGGTTGGGGTCTAGCCCCAACTCGTGGTTTTGTTACCCGACGCGAAAACTGGCATACGACCAAACCCCGACCCATAGTACGAATGGATAAGAGCATAAGCCTTGGTATCGGGTGGCTCTGTTAGCACATTCCATACAACCTGGTGCTATGTGTTTGGTTGCTGGCATGGGGATCAGTCCCTGGTCCCATGAACTTGCAGTAAATCCAAGAGCTAGTAGGGATAAGGGCCAACGTGCAACCCTTAGGGGTTGGTGCTTGGCCACATCATAGAAATGTGAACCTATTAAGTGGGTGCAAGCCCAGTACAGGGGGATTTAGCCCAATTATATTGAAAAAATGGGTTTTTCACTTTAGATTAGTGGATTTTTATGATTTCTTCAGTTGTTATTGGATATTTTTGCCCATTTTTGGGTGATATTGGGCCCTTTTTGAAGCTAGATCTTGGCGAGGAGTTCGGATATGGTTACCAACTTCAGATATATATAAAACAGATCTTATTGAGGCCATGAGAGGAGATTCAGATAAAATTTATGATGAAGGAAATCCAAGCCAAAGCCATTTTATGCAGGGAAGCTGTTGAGGAGCACACCTTTACGACCCATTTTTGGGAGCTCCAGTCATCTGATTTGAGTGTCGTTTCTTCTGTTGGGTTCTAGAGATATGGTAGAATAAGAAAAGATCAATTTTGTAACCTTTTGGCACCATTGTTATGTACTTATTGAGCTTTGAATAGAAATAAGAAAATCCTCACCCACTGAGACAAAGGCCTGGAGACGTAGACGAGATTGCTGAACTCCGTTATGACATTGGTGTTATGGTTTGCTATTTTTTATTGCTTCATTTCAGTTTTGTACATGTTTATATGGATTTGATATATTCACATATATTCTTCCTCGTTCTAGGCTTCCTTAATTGGTTAATGAAAACATGCATAATAACTCAACCATAGTCATTTAAAATATCTTTTCGGATGACCAAATCAGGGATTTAGACATATCCAATTTTAAGAGAATACTAAGGGTTTTTGAAATTTTTAGAGAGTGGATGACCATGTGGAAAGGATAAACCAATCCAATATTTTCCTCCCCTCCACATAGCTGGTTTGTTTTAGAGAAATCAAAGAGGGAAGAAAAACATTTAGTCGATTAGCGATGACTTTAGTTATGATTCTGCAGACCATGTTACAGAGGGAAATTAGGCAAACTTTGTTGAGGTTTTCCATCTTGTATTCCTTCGGGATGAAGGTGAGGAAGGTTATATTTAGATCTAGGATAAAATTGGAGTGAAGGTGGGAGTATTCTACTAAGGCCCATGTGTCCCACTTTAAGATGGGCCAGCATGCTTGAAAGAAATCCAAAGTAAAACCATAAGGACCCGACGATTCTCCTTTAAGAATGTCAAATAATTCTTGATCAAAATCATATGGAAATATGGGACACATAAAGGAATCATTCTATGCCAGTGAGACTAGCTGCAGGAAGTGTTGAGTAGCTTTTTGAATAGTCGACATTCACTTTGTTGCTAGTTCAGTGAGTTGATCCTGAAAGAAGTTGACTAACTCTTATTCTATGTCAGAATGTTCTATCACACTATTTCCCTATCTATATTTTGAATAGGTGATGTGATTGTGACGCCTTCATTGAATGATAGATCTGTGGAATAATTTTGTGTTTTTTTCCCCTCTTTGAGCAAACATACTCTAGATTTTGTTTGCCAAACTAGTTCCTCTTGTTTTTCTCTTTCATTAATTTGATATTGTATTTGTTTATCTTCCTTATCAGTTGTTCTATGAGGCTTTCATGTATGATGGCTTGTTGGACCTATTCCATCTGGGAGGCGATCTTTTTTTTTCTTTGGAAAATATTGCCAAATTCCTCTTTGTTCCATATTACTAGTTTTTGTTTGATATGCTTCACTTTCTGGTGAAATATGTACATAGGTGTTCATGAATAAAGGTTGCATTCTTCTCACTAGGATTTGATGTTTTTCTCAAAATTTGGATGGTTAAAACAAAAACTTTCAAAGAGAAATGGTGGGATGAGAGGGTTTCCATGAAGGTCTAAATTTAGCATGATTGGCTAGTGGTATAAGCCCCCGTAGGGAAGGATGAAGGTTGAATGATGGAAGGTGACTAGAAAAATAGATTATGAGGCTAGAAATCGCTCAAGTCTTGAAGCCACCTGGTTTTGGCCTCTTCTACAGTTGTTCTAGGTGTGAATGCCATTGATGGTTGACAGATTGGATGGTATCAAGAAAGGATTGGGAGTCATGGTCTAGCCTTCTTATGCCTCCTTTATTTTTGTTCAAATAGGTAATTATGTTGAAGTATACACCAATAAGCCAATGATCATTATTGGTCATGGGGTTGTAGGTGTTGAATGGAGTCAAGAAAATGAAACTTCTCAGGGATAGAGTTGGGGCCATAAAAATTAGTGAGAAAGCGAGTTTGATAGGACCATACAAGCTGGAAGGGAGCTATGAGGAAGTGCTTGGTGGTAAAGAAGTTGGAGAAATTTATTTTAGTAGGGTTCTAGATAAGGGCAAGGCCTCCTGCTACTTCATGTTCATATAAGGCCATAGCTTGGGGTCCCTGCTAGATGCAAGAGTAAAGGGTTTGAAGAAGGACTTGGAGGCATTTAGTTTCTTGTATCATTGGGAACATAGGGCATACCTTTTATTTTGTTTGTTGAGTTGCTAAGAATTTTATTATGAACCAATTGGTCATTCATAAGCTGAGCCTATTGCTCAACGATTGAATTCAAGTCTTGTTGTTTTTCGAGATCCCCAAGGTCCATTTCCTTGACATCATATGAGTCAGGTTATTCTGTTGTTTCCTCCTACATGTCTTCTTCACCTTCATGATTGATTGCGGATTAACTTAGATTATTACCATTGATTGTGTATTATCTTAGCTTATTACCATTGATTTCCATTACTTGAATATGGAAATTAGTACAAAACTAACTATGAGTACAACTTCCTGATATGAGTAATGTATTTGATTATGAACTACTGATTACACTGGTTTGAATCTCTCATTGTGTATTAGCCAGTGATATTTCTTCCCATTAATTCCATAACATTCCATACTATGAATCTCATCCTGGTACCAAAACAATGATCACTATAAGGAAGTAAGTCCATTGAATAGGGATATTGCTAACCCCTTCCCTATATGTCCAGTTACAGTTAAAGGTTGTTGTATGATCTATAACATAGGGTCATGAAGCAAATGACATGACTTTTAACTAGAAAGGGAAGTATATAATAAGAACTAAAGGAAATAGCTTAACCTGTAATACAAGGGGAATATAGCCATTCCATTACTATCATATCAGTAATACAAGAACAACTTAGCTTAAGGTTCAACAAGGTGATATCATGTTACCTATTTACGATAATCAATACTCATTGTGATATTAATATTAAATCTTATTAACTACATGGGATGCCACTAGAAAGCAATGACACTAAGTATCAACACCTGTATTACACTTGTATGTGATTCCAATGCTTGTGTAAAAACAAAGGGTAATAGTTCACCATATTCAACTAGTATAATATCCAAAGGGTAATAGATCATTATCTTCAACTAGATGTGTATGTAAATATAAAGGGTAATAGATCATTAACAAGGGTCTTTCAAAGGGTATACTCTTATCCAATACATGTGGGTTTTACTTACTCTGATTAAGAGAGAATTAAAGCAATGGAATCAACTTCATATCTTACCCATATGAGCTATGTGAATATTACAATATAGTTAACAGTGTAGAGTCTGACTCTAAGGTATAGGCCACTAATCACAAGAGTTGTTGAAATGTTTGGCTTTCTAAACAGATATGCAAGTCCAAATTGCATTTTTTACTTTCTTGAATGAAGATGCAAGTTCAAATTGCATTTCTGCTATGAGCTTTCCGTTGTGTTCTTATCAATTTTCTTGGGTATCATTAATTCTGTTCTATTTCCCAGTCTTCATACTTTTAAGACCTTCCTTGTTGAAAATTGAAGCTAGCTTGATTTTGGAGGGAGTGTAATTGGTATCTCAGTCCATGGCATTGGAGTTAGACATTTGGATTTAAATTTGTTATTTCTTATCGCTCTGTAAGTGATACATTGACATGAAATGTTCACTGCTTGTGTCTTTTTGTTATAGTGCAAAGAACTGTAACATATTTTAGTTGTGGGAATAATTGTAGTGGACATTTTTCTCGTGTTTCAGGGTTTATTTATATATGTTTTACGTGATATTTTGTAGATTTTAAAATTGTTCTTTCTTATAGCTTTGTAAATGAGGTTTTGACATCAAATATTGACATCTTATATCAGTTTTTCTATCAATGCAAAGTGACTGTTACATATTTTTGTGTATCTATTCTGGAGGTTGAGGGAATGACTACAGTGAATATATTGCCTATGTTTCAAAGTTTTTTCTATTTGTTGAGTGTTATATTAATGCAGTTTCTTCATAACATATTACAATGTAATATGTCATAACATTTTACAATGTAATATGTTATAACATTGTAATATGTTATAACAAATGCACAAATATTAAAATTGAAAACATATATTATCTGAATTATAACGTATGCATAGATATTAAAACATATGTACAGATATTATACATATGAACATATATTAAAATTGAAAAGAAACTGTAAATTTGTATAAAACAAACTGTAAACTGTAAAATGTAAAATGTAAAATGTATTTAAAACTGTTCTTTCTTCTAGATTTGTAAATGAGGTTTTGACATGAAATATTGATGTCTTTTATCAATTTTTCTATCAATGCAAAGTGACTGTTACATATTTCAGTTTATCTATTCTGAAGGTTGAGGGAATGACTTCAGTGAATATATTGCCTATGTTTCAAATCTTGTTTCTATTTGTTGAGTGTTATATTAATGCAGATTCTTCATAACATATTACAATGTAATATGTCATAACATATTACAATAACATATCACATTGTAATATGTTATAACATATTACAATGTTATAACATATGCACATATATTAAACTTGAAAATAGATATTACCCAAATTATAAGATATGCATAGATATTAAAATTGAAAACAAACTATAAATTTGTATAAAACAAACTTTAAACTGTAAAATGTATTTAAAACTATTCTTTCTTCTAGCTTTGTAAATGAGGCTTTGACATGAAATATTGATGTCTTTTATCAGTTTTTCTATCAATGCAAAGTGACTATTACATATTTCGGTGTATCTATTTTGGAGGTTGAGGGAATGAATTTAGTGAATATACTGCCTATGTTTCAAAGTTTGTTTCTATTTGTTGAGTGCTATATTAATGTAGATTCTTCAGAACATATTACAATGTAATATGTCATACCGTATTACAATGTAATATGTTATAACATATTACAATGTAATATGTCATAACATATTACAATAATATGTTATAGTAATATGTTATAACATATTACATTGTAATATGTTATAACATATTACAATGTTATAACATATGCACATGTATTAAAATTGAAAACAAACTGTAAATCATATTGTTTTGTTGTTATCTTTTTTATGGGTATGTTGACCTTTGGTTCATGGGAAATTTTTGAATTTGTATTTAGGAGGCTAATTCACTTTCTGTTCTCCAATATTCCCCATTCAGGATGAAGCAAGACTTCGAAAATCTGAACTATCCAATAATAAAAAATTTCATTCCAACAAAGTCTACAATATCAATATTCTAAATGGAAAAATGATTGAAAGGCTCTTGTATCTATGTTGCAATAAGATCTCATATACCGAGAAAACAATAGAAATAGAAAGCGCGTGGACTGTGACTTGGCTGCGGGGGGGAAAACCTATGGCCAAGTTGTTGGTGTGCGCATGGCTAGGCCATAGGGTTGGCCCCCCATGACCAATTCACAGTCAAAATAGCATATTAATTTACATAAATTAAATTTAATTAAACCACCCTCTCTCCGCAGCTCTGACCACTCGTACGCCAGTCTGCCCACCCGCAACCAACTATCAAACTAACAACCGCGCCAACACGATCGCGCCAACACAACTGTGCCAACACACTCACACTAACGGTCACTCACTCACACTAGTATTCATTTGCCAAGAACTAAGAAAATCCGTAACGGTCACGATGTGCAGTAAATATATCAATATATTTTCGGCTGAAAGAATGTTTCATTCGAAAGAATATTTCTGCTGAAACATTCTTTCGGCCAAAAATATGTTACCGGATGAAAATAATTCATTCGACTAAAATTGTACATGAAAATTGAGGGCGTCATCACGGTACCATTCGATTTGACGTTCAAGGTTCGGCAGAAACATATTTCAGCCTAAAAAATAGAAATTTCAGCCAAAAAAAATATTAGTTCAGCCGAAAAAATGTCTTTCGAAATTTTGGAGATCTGATTGTCACGAAAGTGTTACCCACCTTCATGAATTTACCCTCTTTCTCTCTCCCCCTCTCACACTCTCACTCTCACTCTCTCTCTCTCACCATCCCTGCCACTATCTCTCATATATATCTCCTACATCTACCCATCTCTCCTACATTTAACTATCTCTCTACCCCCTCTCTATCTTCCTCTCTCTCCCTCTCACAATCTCACACACTCTCTCTACTACCCTTCTATGCCTTTCTATCACTCCATCTCACACTCTCACACACACACTTTCTAGCTCCCCTCTATGTCTTCCTCTCTCTCTGCCTCCCACACTCTGACACACTCACTCTCTACCTTGCCTCTTTTTCTTCCTCTCTCTCCCTCCCACACTCTCGCACACACTTTCTATCCCCCCTCTATGTATTCCTCTATATCCCTCCCACACTCCAACAGACTGATTCTCTACTTCCCCTCTTTGTATACCTCTCTCTCCCTCCCACACTCTCACACACACACTTTATATCCCCCCTCTATGTCTTCTTTTCTCTCCCTCCCACACTCTAACACACTCACCCTCTACTTCCCCTCTTTGTCTACCTCTCTCTCCCTCCCACACTCTAACACACTCACTATGTACCTCCCCTATTTTTCTTCCTCTCTCTCCCTCCCACACTCTTGCACACTAGAAAGAGTAATACATTGCAAGCTAAGGCATGGTAAGACAAATATATTCCCTTGACCTATACCTGGCAAGGCATGTCAAGACCTAGACCTAGACTTAGACCATGATCTAGACCTAGACTTAGACCATGACCTATACCTAGACCATGATCTAGACCTAGACTTATACCATGACCTAGACCTAGACCTAGGCCTTGCCTCACCATGCCTTACAATCTTGCATCCACTCCCTCTATGTATACACCCTCTTCAATTCTCTCCCTCTCTCTCTCCCTCCCTTTCTTTCCCTCCCCCTGCCCCTTGCCCTCCCCCCTCCTTCCCTCCTCCTCTCTCTCCCCCCTCCTTCCCCCCTCTTTCCCTCTTTCTTGTTCTTCCCTTCCTCCAGCTACCCCTCTCTTTAACCCCCCTCTATGTCTCCCTTTCCCTCACTATTACACACTCTCTCTCTACCCCTCCTCTTTGTATTGTTGTCTCCCCCTCTCACACCCTCCTCCCTCTCTCTCTTCCCCTCGCTCCCAATATCTCTCCTACATATACCCCTCTCTCCTACATTTACCTCTCTCTATTCCCACCTCTCTATATTCCTCTCTCTCCCTCTCACACTCTCACACACTCTCTCTACTTCCCTTCTATGCCTTTTTCTCACTCCCTCCCATACTCTCTCACACACACTTTCTATCACTTCCTATATCTCCATGCCACACTCTAACAAACTCACTCTCTACCTCCCCTCTTTGTCTTCCTCTCTCTCCCTCCCACACTCTCACACACAAACTTTCCATCCCCCTCTATGTCTTCCTCTCTCCCTCCCACATTCACTCTCTACCTCCCCTCTTTGTCTACCTCTCTCTCCCTCCCAACCTCTCACTCACAAACTTTCTATCCACCCTCTATGTATTAATCTCTCTCACTCCCACACTCTAATACACTAACTCTCTACCTCCCCTCTTTGTTTACCTCACCCCCCCCACCTCCCACACTCTAACACACTCACTCTCTACTTCCCTTCTTTGTCTTCCTCTCTCTACCTCCCACACTCTCACACACACACTTTCTACCCCCCCTTTATTTCTTCCTCTCTCTCCCTCCCACACTCTAACACACTCATTGTCTACCTACCTTCTTTGTCTTCCTCTCCCTCTCTCCCACACTCTCACACACTAGCAAGAGTGGTACATTGCAATGAAATGCATGGTAAGGAAAGAAATTCCCTTGACCTGGACCTGAAAAGGCATGTCAAGACCTAGACATATACCTAGACTTAGACCATGAACTAGACCTATACCTTACATCTCCATGCCTCACACTCTTGCATCCACTCCCTCTCTATATCCCCCCTCTTAGACTCTCTCCCCCTCTCTCTCTCCCTCCATCTATTTCTCTCCTTCCTCCCTCCCTCTCTTTCCCTCCCTCACACACATTTGTAACTATTTTGAGTCCAAGGACAGGAAAGGGGACCATTATGGAGAAGGTGCATGCTTAAAAATGGCATTATACAAGAAACAAATGAAGCTCACAACTACTTCCCTCATTCGATATGTGAAATACATTGTTGAATGGTGTTTTTTAGTAATGGGAGAGGGAACATGAACCCGTGAAGATCAATCACAGAGGAAATGACATGTACATAGATATTTTTGGGAGGTAGTCAATGTATATCGATCACAGTGGTATGAATGAAAAACAATCTAGGGAACTCATGGATTCCATTTAGTTAGAACATCAGACAATGGAATAGTTGAAATATGGATGTGAAAACTCTCTTGATTTTGTGGTCTATGTAGTAGTAATGAATGGGATGATTATGAATCAATAGACTAGGTTGATAGATGGGATCATGTATCACTCCCCATTGGTCAATGTATAACTATGGAATTATCTTAGTTGGAGGACTAATCGAGTATTTCAGGAGATTATGATCATGTCTTGGATCTTGTACTACCAGGTTCGTTGAAACCTTTTAATAAATTTTGAATAACTAGCATCAATGTTTTATGTTTTCGCCATTTAGTGGACTCACGTGTTGACACTCCTTTTTTTGAAGGGCACATATACGTAGTGGTTTCCCCAAGAGGCAATGAATGGGGCACTCATTATTGGATGACACATTGCTTAGATGGAAAACAAACCCTCATGCGATCAGTAACAAACTCCAAAGGCATTGAATTTTGATTGGGTTGATGGTTATTAAAGAACATAGAAGAAATGTGGTTATGTATTTCAATATTATAGACAATGTGAAGTCATATACCACTTTAAAAACTTGTTTGTTGGTATAAACCGCCAACTACAAACATTTCCAAGTAAGAACTCATCAAAGGTACAATACTTATTTCCTTACTCTAAGCACGTGAAGTTAATAGAAATTGTCAATATTAGAAGTGATTACGATGGTCCACTTGAATGACCATAGGTATGTAAAATGAATAATTGAACATATATTTAAGATCTTTAAATTATTGAAATTTTGGCTTCATTTTATGGTTGTTATGGTATTCTTGTATTTCCATGCCTTGCCTTGCCTTGTGATGCCATGCCTTGCATTGCCTTGCCTTACCATGCCATGACATGTCATGCCTTTAATTTCCATTTCATGCCTTTCCTTTCCATGCTATGTATTTTCTTTCCTTCACTTTCCATAACATGCCATGCCATGTCTTTCATTTCCTTCACTTTCCATGCCATGCCTTCACTTGCCATGCCATTCCATGCCTTCACTTGCCATGCCATGCCGTGCCATGACAGGCCTTGCCTTGCTATGCCATACCTTGCCTTGCCATGATATTCGTTTTCATGCCTTGCATCTACTTCACTTTCCATGCCATGCCTTGCCTTTCCATGCCATGCCTCTCCTTGACTTCACTTGCCATGCCATGCCTTGTCTTTCCATGCCATGCCTTGCCTTGTCTTCACTTGTAATGTCAATCCATTCCATTCCTTGCCATCCCATGCCATGACTTAACTTTCCTTGCATTGCCTTCACTTTCTATTCCATGCCTTTCCTTGCCTTTACTTGCCATGCCATGCCTTTCCTTGCCATTCCATGCCATTGCATGCCTTGAATTTCCTTCACTTGCCATGCCATTCCTTGGCTTTCCATGCCATGAATTTCCTTGAATGGACATAAGTATTCAAAAGGAATAATTGAACAAATATTTCAGATTTATGAATTATTGAAATTTTGGCTTCATTTTATGGTTGTTAAATAGTCAAACATATGTAATAATCATTGAGAAAAATCTTAGTGCCAGAGATCCTCCAACAAATGGTTTTTTAATCAATTAAATGACAATAGAGGGGCCCTACTAGATGAAACCCAATGATATGGATCTATTGCAACTGACGGTTCCTCCATCTGAGTCTTGTTTTGAATTTTATCGTGAGTTGCAACTCACCTCCTCAAGCCATTTAGGGACATGTCACCAATTTGGTACAAGGGAATAAAATCCAAACTGAGCAGCACAAAGAAGTTTCGTAAGCTCCCAAAAGTATGCTTGACCAAGGCCCACATGACCATGCTACCCACAATCTCTTGACACAGTGTTCTTAAAAATTGACCTCTAGTTCAGAAATTGCACTATGCCTCATTGACAAAACCTAAGTGTTGGAGATCCTCCAACAAATGGTTTTCTGGTTAATGAAATGACAATAGAGGGGCCCCACTAGATGAAACTCGATTCTCTAGATCCAATGCAACCGACAGTTTGTCCATCTTAGTCTTGATTTGAGTTTTATCGTGAGTTGCAACTCGCCTCCTCAAGCCATTCAAGGACATGTTGCCAATTTGGTACAGGGGCACAAAATCCAAACTAAGTAGCATAACGAAGTTTTGTAAGCTCATGCAATTATATTTGGCCAAGGCACACATGACCACGCTACCCACAATTAATCAATATTGTGTTCTTGAAAATCGACCTCTTGTTCAAAACTTGCGCTATGCCTCATTGAGAAAAACCCTAGTCCCAAAGATCATCCAACAAGTTTTATAACAACTATAGTTTCCTTGTTGATTTGTGGTGTTTGGGACTTCCCATTGACTTGTTTGAACTTGGTTAATATCATTTTTTATCTTTTCAAGGAATGGCATGGAAATGGTATGCCATGACTTTGCAAGGCATATCATGGCAAGGAAAGGCATGTCATGGCAAGACAAGGCATGTCATGTCATGACTTGGAAATTAATGGGATGGCATGGCATGGCATGTCATGGCAATGCAAGGCATGAAAAGGCATATGATGGCATGGCATGGAAAGGCATGGAATGGAATGGCAAGGAAAGGCATGGCATGGAAAGGAATGAAATGGCATGGAATGGAAAGGAAACGCATGGCAAGGCATGTAATGGCATGGCATGCTAATGAAAGATAACTAAGTATAAGACTTGCAAACATAAGTTAAATAAGGAAATGAGACTAAGTGTTAGGCGTAGCCTGGGTCAAGTACTTTGGTTTATCCTTGCCATCGAATAAAAGGTGTCATTGCCGCACGGAGCTTATGATGTTGAACTTCTGCAACTCAAAAGGGATCCCCAGCCACATGACAGATGGTATCAGAACTAATTTGATTGGAGATGGATCAATGAATTTTTTCACCATCATCACTCCCGTGACAAATGGTATTAGAGAAAACTCGACCCATCCTTGCTACTAGATTCAAAACAATTCTGAAGGAGGGGGCACACTTGTTTTTAGAATGGATGGTTGCAATTCTGCAGTGACGGAAGGGTGCACAAACACAGAATTGCAGCAACAACCGCAAAAGGCATACAGTTGCAAAAACAGTGAAGAAAAAATGACGGGAATGATGAATGATTATGAAAAGATGCCGAGATTTGACAAAGAAACGCGGAGGTTGATGAAAGCAACCAACAAAAGTTTATAAATGATGAGATCCTTTACCGCAATATGGGATGCGTGGTATGAAGGAAAGAAACCTCTCTTTGCAGATGAAGGTTGCCAAGTCTTGTTGACAAGCTTGCTTGAGGAAAGGGAAGCCACAACCACTATCGTTGACGTCACAAAATAACAAAGTTTGTTTGAAAGAATCAATTCCATCACTTGCAAAGAAGGTTCAAGTCACCATTTCGTAGGGTATTGCCCAGAAGTAAAACAAGCTAGCAAACAAGAAGAATCCTGTAGAGAAGAGGAAAAGGAAGGGATTGGAAGGATGAACTCAAAAAGGGTGGAGTCACTCACTAAGAGGGATTCCCATGACAGATGTAGAGTCAAGGAAAAGAAGCAGTCCTAATTAGTTGACCACAAAGGTAAGCCAATTCATTGTTTCTTATGCAATCTTAACCATTTCACATAGAATTTTCCTTTGAAGGAGACATTGGAATGGATGGTCGAAAACCAAGAGTAGATTGTGACGCAGAAGCTTGCAGTCCTGGGTGAAGTAAACCAATCGTTGCCAAAACCGACAAAGACAATGATAGAAGAGGCTGAGGAATTGATGAAGTAGTTAGATGAGTTCAAGATGCAAAACCATGGACATCGATCGCAAGACAAGGGTGGAAGACTTTGTTTTGTGGATGTGAAGATGAGTGGGGTGAAGGTGGCAACGTTGATTGAAACTAGATCAACTTACAGTCTTATTAGTGAATGGACTACGACAACGCTCCATTTCAAGGTTGAGGAAAGTATGGTTGCATTCAAGGTATTCAACTCATAGATGAAGCCAGTGAATGGGGTTCTTTGGTTTGCACCATTGAGAGTTGGAAGTTGGTTTGGCACTTGGGATGTGATGGTGGCTTTGTTGGATGATCATGCGATAATGTTGGAGAAGGAATTTCTCAAGCATGCCAAAGCAGTTCTTGTACCACATGAGGGTTAATTGGTGTTCTTGGACGAAGCCAAAACTCCAAGTGTGCCCATGACAACGAAGAGCAATCTTGGATGGAAAATTACATGTTTTTCAATTAGGTTGGTTGAGGGAGTCTGCAGAAGTGCAGACAAACCCCATAAAATGAAGCAACAACAAGAAGTAACTCCAGTGAAGTGTTCTTTGGGTGTTATGAAATAGAGGGAATGAAGTGTAAAGAGGTTGACAACATTGGAGATTTCAACAAAGTATATCGTGAAGAATATAGATCGGTTGCAGAGCCTAGATGACCGAGATAAAGTTAGGGAGGATGAGATGAAGTCATCCATCACAACACTTGTAGAAGTCACTACATAGGAAACGCAGCCTGAATCACCTTGTTGCCAAAAATTTTGCAATGTGGTTGAGGAGACTTGGTCACACAAGTCACTTGCACCACATACTATAAGTGTTGAGACAAAAGAATGCATAGAGGCACCACTCAACTAGACTTGGAGGATGAGGAAGAAGTGGGCATGTAAGACCTATATCTTGCAGTGATCGTGAACTACTGTAGACGTGTGATGGGGATCTATGATTTTGATCTTAGTGCAGAATGACTTGAGAATTTGGGCTTCTCACCGAAGGAAGTTAGATTGGTCCTGAGGTACTTGCGGATGGAACATAGATCAGAAACATTATTTTCTCAGAGACTTGGTGGTGGCTTCTGGGAATACTTAGTTTGTTGATATTGGAGGTTGGACGTACCTCCATGAAGTGGGCAGTGGAGCCTTGGTTCCTTGGTTAAGAGGTGTCATAGAAAAATATTGAAGTGAAGATAGAGATTAGATTGATTGCGAAAAGATAAGTCAGTGTGTGAAGGTGTGGACACAAGTTGTGAAACCAAGTTAAAGAATTGGTGAAATTTTGACAAGGGTGAGGAACTTTTCTTGGAGCTTGATGATTGGGCCAAGAGACACAAGTTGTGGACAAAAAAAATTTGAGAACGTGTAAATTGCATACTTGCATATTAGATGCAATGGTCTGACTGATCACCTGACTACTCTAAGATGTGGGGGATATAGAAATGTGCAAAAACATGGACTTGGGTTCATTTTGGATACAATGAAGGTCGTGAGAAGTTCAAGACTTGGAAAAAACTTGGTATTCATCGCAGTAGAAACCAAAAACATGTAACACTGAGGCTAAAGGTGATGCTTTACCCAGATCAATAAGAAACATGGTGTGTAGATGTGGATGACAGTTTGAGGTATAGATGAGCGTTGGTTGTGATCACAACATATGAAGTACGTTGGGATTGCCGAGGATGAAAAATAATTTGAGTGGGGGAGAATGTAACACCTCAGGAGTGGACTTAAGTGCGCGCGCTCCTTCCATGCGACGAGATGGACAAACCGAGCGATTTGGACGACACTCGGTCACTTTATAGACGAAGTGGGAGTCGTTGGGCACGTTGTTGTTCCAAAGATGACTTCGCATGCCCATGACTTGAAAAAGTATTTGTGTGCGAAGACTTGTTGAAGAATGTGAGCAAGTGGGCGCGCCATGGTGATCATGGGCTCTGTCACTGAAATAACCGAAGGAAAACGAAGTTGGATGCCCCATTGTATACATGGGCACCCTCACCGAAGATAGATGGCTAGATGGATGGGTGCGTTGGCAGCAAGAGTGCCCAATTGACCAGATGTGCTAAAGAGTGTTGTGAACACTAGCAAGAAACGAACCAAAGATGCGATGGAGTATTGGCTTGGGTGCCCACGATGCGAAAATGAAGAAGTCAGATAGTGTAGGTGGAGCACGTCAAAAGGGTGCGCGCCCATGGAAAAGTTGGTTTCACGAAGTGAGAAGTTGGCCAGAGTTGCAGGGGTGCATTCGGTGGAAACACACTCCCACAATGCATGTCGGCTTTGTAAACGTGGACATTGTGTTGCGAAGAAGAGGGAGGGAGCACATATTGGGTATCCTATATAACCGAGCAACGAAAGCCATTTGGAGGAAGGAAAATAAGAAAGAAGGCAAGATGCAAGAGATCATTTGGTCAGGGCATGTTTTTTAGATCAAAGGAATTTGGTTCAAGGAGGCAATCTGAGATTTTGTTAAGTATAGGAATCATAGGTTGGTTGGTCTAAGGCAAGACAAAAATTATTCAGCTATGAAGCAAGGTGATGAGAGTTTCACACAAGTCTTCTAGCTGTGACTGCGGAGGAAGAGAGAGCACTAGTTAACTCAATGACGAAGAGTTGGAGTTTTCACAACAGGTTATTGTAACTAAAGCTCCCCATTGCGAACTTTCTTTGCGTGGCACGAGTTGAACTCGACACACTTCTGTTTTATATCATATTTCGGGTGTTAGGTCGGTTTGGCTACCCACAAGTAGTTTTGCTTTGTACTTGTATGAATGATTCTTTTACTGTTGTTGAAGATAACTAAGTATAAGACTTGCAAACATAAGTTAAGTAAGGAAACGAGACTAAGTGTTAGGCATAGCTTGGTTCAAGTACTTTGGTTTGGCCTTGCCATCAAACAAAAGATGTCGGTGTTGCACAAAGCTAAGGATGTTGAGCTTCCGCAACTCAACTGGGTTCCTCAGCCCCGTGACATGTATACTGTGATGTAGAAAAACATGCATTATATTTGAATATTATAAAAACTTGTGTGATATTTGAAATACTATAAAAGGTATAAGCTATATGTTCTACGTTTTGGCTCTTTTCCCGGGATATTATCCTAGTAATTTTGATAGAAATTCAATAAAAAATTCTTGGATCTAAAGATTTCAGTGGTTAGTTATGTATAATTTGAGTATTCAAAAATATAATTTAAACGATAGGAAATTGAAATTTCACCCAGATTTATGAAATTGCAATTTCACCCTGATTTAGGAAATTGCGATTTCACCCAAATTTCTATCGTAGAAAGTTTAGACTATACCATTATAAAAGTAATAAGGTGTACATATTATTATAAAAGTAATAAAGTTATTACTGGCTGCCTCAACTGGAAGAGACTATTGTTTTGACATCAGTGGTTGCTATACAAAAGAATTTCAAAGCAAGCTTTGTGATAAAATAATTATTAAATTTGTATCACAAACATTGCATGGTGAGTATTGATATCTTGTTAGCTTAGTCAATCCTATAAATTGATGAGTTCTTCTTGTAATTAATTATTAAATATATAATAGATTACCTTTTTATAACTTGTTGTGTATGGAGTTTAAGTTCGTGTATGATCCTGATTAGTCTAGTTTTATAATATTGATCTCTTGTTATTACTCATGATAATCCATACATATAACCTACATTATAAAAACATTTTAAATCAGATTTCTTGATTATACTAATGTGTTTGCAATGTTTTTTCACTCGCTTTAAAGTTTTTTTTTTGGAATTTTAATGGTTCAAACCCCGACCTCCATTATCTAGTGTCCACCTATTTGTGAACAAAACAAAAGATTTATTCTGTAAGAGAAATAATCCTTTACTCTTTTAAAATTTGTTCTATGTTTTTGGTCATTCCTTTGGATTATGTGCATGGATAAATTTTGTGCAATATAGAGAATCTTTTTGCATAATTACATTAATTATACATTTGAAAAATGCATGTTGCCCAAAATTTTGGTTGCAAAATTGTTTTTTAAGTGGACCTCAACTAATAGGGGTAACTTTGATGGTTATTAATTTGAATATTTGTTAATTTAAGAGAGAAATAAAAATTGTAATTTTAGATGACTATCTTCCATGTTGTAGGGTGTTTAATTAAGGTTTATTTATCTAGTGTTAGTTTTAGTTGGGCACTGCACTAGGTGGCTTGAATGTACCTATAAATTTCATTTTCATTTTCACGAGTGTTGTGTTGTTATATGTTCTTGTCCTATCCATGTTAATAAGTTGGTTGCACACTTCTTTGTCAAAGTTAATTGTTCAAAGTCTATAAAATTAGTTAAAGCTCCCCATATACTAATTCATGAGTTTTAAAGTCCATGTCTTTACTCGTGATCTCATGGACTAATTCATGAGTTTTAAAAAAAGAAATGAATTGTTCAAACTCTAGAAAATTTAATTAGTTAAAGATTCCCATGGATTAATTCATGAGTTTTAAAGTAAAACAAGCACTTCGAAGGTATCATATGAACCCTCATGCCAATCGATTTGAACCTGCTGATCAAGTTGTTGAATGGTGCAAAATGGCACTAATCCATGAAAATAATCCGTTAAGGGATGTGCACAAGTGTGTCTATATATACATGTTACACATGTACACACAATAGTTTTATTAACGTGTTCAAATTATATTCAATCTTCAATCATTTTCTTGAGAAATTTCAAGTTAACAAGTTCTTGTCTTGTGCAGTTTTTTTTGGTATGTTGGTGATCCAAATTTTATGAGCAGAATGAAATGAATATAGATTATTAATAGGTTATTAACACAAAATAATAGAGATACAGTGAAACTAGTTTTCTATTCAATAACGAAATAAGCCGAAACTGTAAAATGCAGCAGAAACAAGCTTGCTGGAATGGTGGCGCCTTATCTCTGAGTAGAGATGTGATGGCAGCGCGCATTCGCTAGCAGAAGGTTACAATGAGGCTCTGGAAGAATTTTTAAAATAAGAAAGAATGCCAAAAACCCTAGACATCCAAAAACCTAACCCTAGGAGATGAAGCGCCAAAAGTCATGTGGGCCTCGTTTGGGTAAGCTAGTACATCAACTTCCCGGGGTCGTAACTTTTGCATACGATCTCCGTTTTAGGCATGTGATAGCCTGTTGGAAAGGTATCACCAAGGCAATTCATTTTGGGGCCTCAATAATGCATTTGTTTATCATTGAGGAGATTGATACCTAAAACCCTTCATTTAGGCCCTCAAAATGGCCTTGGAAGTAAAAACTGCTAAAAATAGTAAATTGCCAAAAATGACAGAAAACTATTTTGAGCTAGTTGGAAAAGGTGGGTGGTGACTGATATCCATATAGATAAATCCCCCCTCCTTAGGAAGAAATGGTATCCATTGTGTTGAGGTCCCCCATTAGATGAGGAAATTTCTGTTGAATTTGGCCCCGGGTGAGCAACTTGCCTTGGTGCAGGAGCTGCCCTGCTTTGACGACTCAATAAAGCTGGATCCTTTTTTGTCAAGTGCCCTTGATCTGTCTGTCCACAATTTTATCATTGGATGCCTGTTGTATGCATTCGGGGTTGAGCTCTGTTGGTGTCAGTTGTTCTACTACTTCTGAGGTGTCCAATAATGGTGGGAAATAAGGGTGAAGGAGATCCACATTTAACACCGGGTGTAGGCCAAGGAAAGGAGGAATGTTGAGCTCAAAAGAATTATCCCTCGCAGCCTTGGTGATAGTGTATGGTCCATAACAAAGTGGGCGAAGCTTTCTATGGGGTCCTGTAAGGCGTTCTTTCTACAAGTGCAACCAAACTTTGTCTCCCAGCTAAAACTTATGTGGCACCTGATGTTGATCATGGTGCTATTTGTACTTGTAATTGGACTTCTGTAGGATATCTTGAACCTATTGGCGAATATGCTATATCTGCTCAATGAACCGGGTGGCTTTGTCAGCTTCAGTTGGAGTAGGATATGAGTTAGTCGAGGTGACTGCAAGGGGAAGTGCAACATCTATGGGACCCAATGGTTGGAATCCCAACCCCACTTGAAAGGGGCTATGGATAGTTGAGCTATGAAAGGATCGGTTGTAGCTATGCTAGACATAGGGAAGGTTCTCATCCCATGTGCGAGGGTTCTTTGAATTATACATGCAAAGGATATGCACAATCATTTGATTTACAACCTTGGTTTGGCCATCTGTCTGGAGGTAGAAGGCCATGGATTTGGTGAGCTTGGTGTCCAGCAGTGACCAGAGGCTCGACCAGAATGTGATAAGAAATCAACTATCCTGATATGAGACAATGGTTTATGGGATTCCAAAATGTACCCAGACTCGTTCAAAGAAGAACTTGGCAGTGGCCTCTGCTATGATGCTCTTCTTGCAGGCAACCAGAATCGTCATCTTAGAAAAGCGATCAACAACCACAAAAAAACAGTCATTTCCCCACTTGGTGCATGGGAGGCCCGACATGTAGTCCATTGAGATGGATTCCCATGGCCTGTTAGGGGTAGGAAGAGGGGTGTACATGCCCTGTTTCTTAGTGGTTGGTTTGGCAATAGTGCAGGAAGTGCAGAACTTGATATACTTGTCGACCTCCTGTCGAAGTTTTGGCCAGTAGAAATATTTATGTAGCATCACCACTGTCTTTTCGATGCCTATGTGTCCTGCCACCCAATTTTAGTGGGCTTCCCAGATCATCTTCACTCTCTCACTTGATGGAACACAAATATGGCCCAGACAACACAACAACCCATCCTAAAGATGGAAATTATCGACAAC